>QJNV01000136.1:0-141762 GCA_004155935.1 Monosporascus sp. GIB2 | reverse complement strand
AAAAAAAAAAAAAAAAAAAAAAAACAAAAAACGAAATACAAATTCCAAAACGCCACAAATTACCAAACCACAAAAGTAAACGGCCAAATAACAGCGCGCCACTAAAGCGATTACGCAATAATAATAAATTTAATCTCCAAAAAAAATACGGCGCCATAATAGTAAAATAACGACTAAAAGTTAATAAAAATTAAAAAAAACGTCGTAATGTCGACGGCCGCCTGGGCGGCATCCAAAGTAACAAAAATCGCAATATTTATTTCGTTACGAAAAACGCGCTTAATTAATGTCCATAATTAATACCTTTTATTACCGGCAACTAAGCAGTATTCGATTTTCGTTTTTTAAACGGTAATCCGGACGTTATCCTATTACCGTAAAATTAATATTGCGTTAGTATAATATTAACGTATCGATATACTTACGGCGTTACCCGCGGAACGAAAATAATAAACTTATATTAAAACCTGATAAACGGTAACTTACGTAAAATAATTAATTTAATTTTCTTTACAAATAACGTTAAAAATATAATTATAACTTAAAAATAAAATTTACTTTTTTTTTCGCGTCCGTCGTACCGAAAGCGGTACGATAATTTTTTTCAACCGTTTTAAAAATAGTATAAAAACGAAATACCGCTTTATAAATTTTTTTGCGAAAATTTTCCGCGTATTCGTAAATCGGATTACCGTTAGCGTTTAAAATAATAATGCCGTTGGCGTCGCAGTTTACGCCGAAATAATACTTAACTTAATCGAATAAAACTTTTAAATTTAAGGAATTATTTTATATACCTTCCGCCGGTTACGCGTCAGAAAATTAATAAAACGATAATATCGCGAAAACGTAACGTTAGTACGCCGACGTTTATAACTTATTAGCTAATAGATTTTTCGGCACTTAAAATAAAAAATATATTTTACCGTTACGGTAAGAACGAAAAATTAACAGAATACCGGTAAATCGTTAATATTCGGATTATAATTAAAAATTATATTACGGAAATAAATTATATAAAACCGTTTAACGTAGATAAACGTAACGTAAATAATATACGGTCGGGAAAATATCGTAACGGTAATACAAAATAATCGTTAAGTAAAATTTAAAAATATAAAAAAATAACAAAAAATAAATACATAATAAACAAAACGGTAATATAATAATAATATTACGATATATTCGGGAAAAGAAAAAATACAAAAAAGATACTTAATATTTATATTACGAAAACGGTAAAAACAAAAACGCGGTAAAATTTAATCGAATTAAAATTATCCCGTATAATAATATTATTATTTTCGTACCGGAATTAATATTATGCATTTTTTCTTTACGGTAATCCCGTTATCTCGTTATTACCGTAGTTTTATTTCGGTTGCATTTCGCATACGTTTTACCATTATATTAACGTATTATAAATACTTAACATATTACTAATTAATTAAAATTCGAATCCGGGGAAAAATATTTATATTTTTTTTATTTTAAACAGTTAAAAATAATTATTTATAAAAAAAAATATTATTATTACGGCATTAATTATGCGGCTTTATTTAACTCACGTAACGCAATATATATAAAGGTATTTCGTACCTTTTAAATAATTTTCTTTTTTTCTTTTTCGTACAATAATAAAATATTTTACCCAAATCTAAAGACGTTTAGTGCCGTAATATTAATATTATTTAATTAGTAATTACTTTTTTAATTTACTTACAAAATCTTTACGTTCGAAATATTTATTAAAACCTTTTTTCATATACGGTTTATTAAAAATATAATTATTTGATTAAAGTTTTTAATAAACTTTGTATAATAATTGGCGAATTTAAAACAAAGTTTATATATTTTTTAATATAATAAACGTTAACGTACTACACCGCTAGGCGAAACGCTTTTTGGCACTTCCTAATAATATACCCAAATAACTTAACCGTAACACCTTAAATTAACTTTAACTAATCGAATGCTTTTTTGTTAATACTATTTATAGCTTCTCGGTAAGTGCACGTATTATATTAAAGCTTGTTGCGGACATATATTGCCATTCCCTTTTATTAACCCGTTTGCGACCGATTATTTCCTTAACGCGTTTAAGTTAATATTACTGCCAATGTGTAAAAGTAAAGCCGACCGACAAAAAACGATTACCGATCGAATTCCCGACCCGTATACGTAAGCGTTTTTTGTGCGGCTTTAATACGTAGAAGATATTCGCAAATTACGTCGTATTAAAAGGCTAGAGGGCGCGATGTAAGGCTGCGGGGCAAGGCTGTAGGGCTTGTTATGGGGCGCGTCGGGGGGCCTGTCGGAGGGCGCGTCGGAGGGCCTGTCGGAGGGCGCGTCGCGGTATTATAGGATTTATCGGAGCAACACTTCGATCTTACATTAAAATAGAGAATTCTAATTAAAAACAATACTTCCTATATACGATAAACAAATTTTTTAACTGCTAAAAAAGGTGGTGGTAATAAAAATGCGCTGTTAATAACTGTTAATAATAGCCGTCGCATACAAATTAAGAGGAAGGAATAGTAATATGACGTCCGCAACAAGTCTTAATTAATACGTACACTTGATAAAAAGCTATAGATATAACTAGTGAAAAAGAATACCGTCGATTTGAATTAATTAAATGTGTTGTGGTTGAGTTATTTAGGTGTATGGCTAGAAAGTGCCAAAAGCGTCTCGCTTAGTGGTGCGTCTCGCTCGGTGGTGTGATACGTTACTTAATTTCGTGTTATAACGATTTTCTTAAGGTTTTCTTTTACTATATCTAGAAGTAACAATATAACTTAAATATGGAAATTTTTAGCTTTAAAATTAAATGTATTTTTCGTTTAATTCTATTAATTTCGAAAAAATAATAATGTCGGCAGAGTAATATATTATAAAAATATTAAGGTATTACTTAGGGATATAATTAGCCATTCGTTAAAAAATTACCAGTATGTTAGTAAATCTTATAAGGATAATTAAGTGTTCGTTTAAGCCGCATTAAATTTTAAACACTATTTTTTATTTATGCATTTCCTTAATTTAAATAGAATTATATCCAACTTTAAATAAAAAGTAATCAACTATTTAACTCCGTGAAAATAAAGTTTTTATTAATTAAGTTAAGGTAATAATATCCAATTTTTAACGATAATACTATTCAATTATCAGTTATTTACAACTAATTGTAATTTTAGATATAAAAAATACAAAGTATTTTATCGGAGATTATAAAGATTAAATTTATTTTTTTCTATAGTTAATTTTTACATAATCTTTAAGTACGTATAATCTTACTTTATTCGGGTTATAAAACAGGTACAATTTAATTAATTCTTTTTAAAGGATATTTTTATAATATTATTTATTATATTTTAATAGTTTGGCCTCCAATTCTTTATTACAATAATCGTTTACATTTATGGTATTATAGTAACATATTAATTAAGTTTCTTAAATTTTTAAGTTATTGTTATTTTACTAAATCGTTATTTAGCTGCTAAAGTTTTACTTTAATAATACTTACGAGATATGTTTTGCGTTAATAAAACATATTTTCTTTTTTATATCTTATTGCTTTAAATAGTAAGATATTTATCGTATTGTTATACCTGTATTGGTTATTATTTTCGATTAAATATTAAAGCCTTTATAGTTTTTCTTTTATTGTTATCACTAGGTTATAAAACGAACCTTACTTAATTAATTTCCTAATCGAATAAATAATTATGCTAACGTAGTTATACTTCTCTTAAAATTATATCGTAATTTTTTAACAAAACGATATCGAAATTAATTACTTTAATGTTTCTTAAAACGAAAATGTTAAAGTAATTAATCTCGCGTATAACCTTTCTATTATTGTAACAAAATAATTAACCGTCGACGTTTTCCGTAATGTAAACGCTTTTTTTTAATTTCTATAGTAACCTAAGTTAATTATCTACTTTTAGTATATTATAGTTTCCTTTTAAAGTTTCGTTATCTATTATAGCGGTATACTAATATATCCTAATTTGTACTTTTATAATAATAAGGTTCTCTTTTTTTAAAGCCTTTTAAAAAGTTTCTTTTAATTTCTTCTAATTTTACTAACTTACAGCTCTTTTATAGGTAATTATTTTTAAGTTTTGTAATTATTAATTTTACTTTATTAATCTATTAATTTGTTTTTATAATTACTTAAACTATTTTTATTACTGTACGGATTAATCTTTAAACTCGGTATTTCGTTCTTTATATTAGGGCTCGTTAGCATTTTAACGTCGTATTTCTCTTTCTAACTCTAGTAAATATTCCTTTTATTACTATATCTTATTTTTCCATTCGGTAAACAGTTCTCACATAATGTAAATTACATCCTACTACATAATACTGATATTTTTATTTTATAACTTTTAAATAAATTATTATAATACGTTTTAAATTACTTTCCTAGGCTAAAGATTTATGGTAAATACGAATTAAAAATAAAAATTTATACTTAGCTTTTTTATTACTTTTCCCATTAATTTTGAAATCAACTTTTTTTTAAATTTAATAATTATACGTCTAGTGAAAACAAACGAGATCGTTATATAAATAACATTATCTTTTTAGCTAACTTTTTATTGTAACGATTTTATTAACCTTTTCCTTTCGAATCTTTTTACTTAAATATCAGTATTATTGTTAATCTCTTAAATTACTTCCTCGCTATTTAACGAAATCGAATCTTTTCTTCTACATCCATAAAAATCGGCGGGCAATGTAAATTTTCTTTTTTTATAGATAAGATATTAAGGTTTAATATAGCAAACGGTATAAAGTATATTTTAACGATTAATCTTTTAAGGTAAAATTATCTCCGTTTATCCTTTATAATATTTTAACTATTTTTCAATCATTTAAGCTATTTGTCGTTATATTAATTTTTATTGCTTTTATACTCCTATTTCAATTAACTTTTTATTTTTTTTGACCTCGCTATATCTTTATTTATAAAGGTTTTAGCGGGTTTATTTCCCGTCGTATTATATTGAGAGCTTTTCCTCCCTTATTCTTTTAAGTTGACTTTTAAGCATAAAAGTCCAAGGCTAATTTTATCAAGATTTCTTAAATGCCTTAAACCCGGATCCCTTATAACCTATTTTACCGCAATTCCAATATTTATTTTATTTTAAGTTTTATCGTTACGTACTTTGTATCTTTATAAGTCCTAAATCTGTTTTAGACAATGTACTACTTTTTCTAAAGATATTAATATTAGCTAAAAATTTAAACTTGTTATTATTTAAAGTGCTTATTTCGAAATAAATCGTTTATATCGTTATTAACGTTATTTAAACTGACGATTGTTAATCTTTACGGCTTTTACAATGTATTTGTCGAATGTGGTAAGTCGTAAACGTTTAATAAATTTGTCCTTAACGTTATTTTTTAATTTTTATAAAATGTGTCGATTAAATTATCTCCCTTTTCATCGGTTTAGTTTATTTAGTTATTAACTTTTTAAAGGCCATAACATACTTTAATACTAGCCTTTTTTACGCGAGTTCTAAAATCTTTTATACCGTTATTCGTGTTTTATTCGAATTTTCGAAATTGGCCTTAAGTTTTTCTTTAAAATTGGTATATACCGTCAAAGATTTATAAATACCTTTCTTTCTGGTCGTTTGTTTTATTTTTATTTATTTTACTTTTTAGGTAATCTTTTAAAATGGGCTGAAATTAATTTAAAGGATTTGTTTTTTTTTAAAAAAAAGAGTACTACTACAAAAATACTTTCTGCAAAATTATTACGTGCTTAAAAATGAAGGTATAGGCGTATTTAAGTAAGGAAACTTTTAAACGTTCCTTTTATTATTATAAGGTTCCGGTTTTTTAATTTTAATCTTAAGTACCTTAACTCCGGCCAGGGCTAATTTGCGTTAAGTTAAGAGCTATTAAATTTATATTTTTAGTTTTTAGATTTTAGCCCAAAATTGTCACGCGATGTTTTTCGAAACATTGATTAATATCTTAATTAAAGATATTACTACAAGTTTAACGGTATTGCTAAATAAATGTTTGTAACGTGTAACGGTTAAGCTAATTAATTAATTATTAAATCTAAACATAGGGGTTTATATTAGTAGGAATATCGTATCGTTTACATAATTAAAGAAATAACTTAATTACGTTTGGTAATATTAAAGGGGTTTTAAGTAACGAAGTTATATTGCAAGCTGTCGTTATCTAACTATGGAATGACGAATATATATATTCTTAGTCGACTTACTAGATTATTAGTAATAAGTTAATAATTTAACTTATTATATTACTACCTATTAGTTAGTAATCTTACTTATTAGATTACTCTTTGTATGTTGGTGATTTATTACGTCATTTAACCTATTTAATTTTTTAATTCCCCGTTACGACCGTTTTGAGAGGCCGTAACGTGTTGGGTTATAATATAAATATATAATACGATAAGAAATAAATTATAAAGGTTATTAACGCCGACATCGCCTAATTAATAACGAAGCTACGGTATATAGATATATATAACCATTAGTTACAAAAAGTCGTAATACAAATTTTAATTAAAATAAATTATACGCTTCCGGACTATTTGTTAAATAATGTATTAATTAAAGCCTTATTACGCGAACTTTTTAAGTACTTCAAAAAATAACGAGAATTAATAAATATTATAAAAGCTCTAAACTAGCGGAGGAACGCCTTACGAGTAATTTTTAAAACCGACTTAATTAATTAAAAGGATTTAATCTTTAAAAAGAAAGGTAAAATGAAAAGTTATAGGTTTAAAAAGTGTTATAATTAATGCTATAAATGCTTTAAGGCGCTAAAGCAGTATGCTAACTAATAGGTGTACGTTAATACCTTATATACAAAAGATTCCCTTTAATTAAAATATATATATTCCGTGGCTAGATTACCGTAAAATGCACTGCGCATTTTAAAGCACCTGCAACTAGTTATAAATACTATAATAACTAATATCCCTTATATCTAATAATTCCCTCTAATTGAAAGATACATGTCTCGTAACTAAATTACCTTAAAATGCAGGGCGGTTTTAAAGCGATAACAACTAGCGAGAAATATAATAATAATATCTCTTATATTTGATAATTAAAAATTATATACGCTTAATTTATAATATTATTAATTAATAAATTGCTGCTAAGATGATATAAACCATATATTAGCTATAATTATCTAAATACAGTAATAATAATAATAACGACCGTATCATTAACGTCCTCCGTTATATATAAAAAACTTAAAAATTAAAACCGTTTTAAAAGCGAAGTTTAATCGAAAACTTATATGCTCGATATTTGAGATTTTATCGATTCTAATTAAAACTTTTTATAACTTATTAAACCTATAAAACCTGATATAACTTTTTGTTAAAAAAACGAAGTATTATTAAATAGGAAATAATATCTTAATTAAGTCATTTTCTAGATTTACATTATTTAAAGAAACTTTTAAAAAAACCTATTATAATAATTACTTAATAAATACTGTTAAAATAATAACTAAAAACGAAGAAACCTGTAATCCGAACTTTATAACGTATACTTATAAAAATCGAAAGTACCACAATTTCTATAAAAATGTTACCGATTAGAAAATAAATGCTAAAATTAATAGTTTAACTATTAAATATATGAGTCTTTTTTCAGGAAAAAGCTTACGAAAGTAATATGTTAACTTAGCTAAACTCAGAAAACTGTACAATAGCAAGTTTTAATTAATAGTTAACGAAAATAGGGAAAACGATTAAAACAAGTTTTAAAATTAAGAAAGAAATTAAATAAATAAATTATAAAGTACTAAAAATTTATAGTTTAAAGATAACGATATAATATATTAAAAATGAAAAGAATAATCGTATAAATCAACGATTTATATATAATATTAACTTTTATTATTGAGATTTATAAGACTAGTTTATAAATAATAATAAAAATTAAATATCAGTAACGACAGAATTAATTATTAAAAAACAGCGGTTAACTTTTTATAATATTAAAATATAACTTATCCATAACTGGTATTAAAAAAACGTTAAAGTAATATTTCCGACGTTTTATAAGATACTTACTGAATTTCTTAATTAAAATAACCTTAATTAGGATAATATTAAATGTATTAACTTTTAACCGTAAGTAAAAACCTTAAACCGTAAGTCGAAACAACTTAATCGTAAAAGTTTGTATATAAATCGAAATATTAGTAAACGAAAACGCAATAAAATAAACGTGTAAAGTATAAGGTATAAAATGTATTCAAATCATTTTACCAATTATCCTAATGTTTTTATACGTTTTTTAATAAAGTCTTAAACATTTTTAAAATAACTAAAATTTAAAATAATTTATCTGAAACTGTTATAGCCTAACGATTTTAGCCTACTCGAAACGGTCGGAGAGCGTAGAAGTTAGCCTCGATTTGGATAATTATTACGTAATAGGCTAAAACCAGCTTAATGTATTTAATTAAGTTAATACGAAAGTAATGTTTTAAGCTTATTAAGCTGGTATAATAGTTTAAAGGAACTTATAAAGCTTAAGGGCCTTTTGTTACGCGCTTATTATTAGATATAAGGGATATCAGTTGTTGTTATATTAATAACTAGTTACAGGTGTTCCAAAACGCATGCTGCACTTTAAGGCATTTTAGCCACGGAATATGTATTATTCCGATTAGAGGGATTTTTTAGTATATAGGGTGCTAACGCACCCCCGTTAGCCGACATATCCCCTTAACGCCTTAAACTATTTACGGCGTTAATCGTTATAATTCTTAAAGCTATAAATTTTCATTCCATTTTTTTTCAGTAATTAAATTTTTCTGAAAACCTAATTTTTTCTTTGAATTTACTCGTATAAAGTTTTTCTAGTAATCGAGGGTTTTAATAATATTTATTAATTTTAGCTATTTCTTAAAGTACTTAAAGGGTTTATATAATAAAGCGTTAATTAATTCGTTAAATAAAATATTACTTATAAGCGTATAATTTACTTTAATTAAGTCCTTTTTTGCGGCCTTTTATAACTAGTAGTTATATATATTTATATATTGCAAACTTTGTTATTAATAGGGCGATATCGTTATTAATAAGCCGTACAATTTGTTAGTTATCGTATTACATGTTTAACGGTATTATATTTAAGGTAACTCTTAATTTTTTAATTTATCGAAAATTAAATAAGAATTTTTTATCGCTAAAGTAAGGGGTAATAATTCCGTTTTTATTGTAAAAGTAATTATTATGTCCTACTTATTCGCTTATTATTTTATTTCTTTTTTTAAATAATTTTATAATATAACCTTAGGAGTTTTTTCGATTAACCGTATTGTCTACGACAAAGACGTTATTTTAAGTATTTGACGAAGTTTTACACCCGAATTATAACGTTAACCTTTTAGTTCCAATTAGGTATAATATAACTTAATTAATAGCTTTATAATTTATATTGTTAAGGTTTAAGTTAAATCGACTTAATTGGGATACCGTAAAAAATATATCGAGTTGCGTATTAATTATTACGAAAAAGGTAAAATTAATTCTCTTCTAATATTTATTACTAATATTTAAATAAGCTAGATTAAGATTTAATTATAACTTAATATTAGTTATAAAAGGTTTTAAAAAGTTATTTAAATTTTATTTAGGGATTAAATTAATTAGTTTAGTTATAAAATCGCGTTAAAATACCTAAATTTTCTAGTTAAATTAATTTTAATTATTTTGATACTTAGAAATTATTATAAGATCTTATTTTTTATAATGGTATACTGTTCCCGTATTTGTTAAATTAATTAATCGACGAGTTTTTGATTTTTTTTCGTAATGTATTATAATAATATCGTCTATAAAAAAAAGATAAGTATTTTTAACGAATAAAATAATAAGGTTCGTAAAGAACGGGGTTAAGTCCTAACTTTTTTAAATATTTTAGTAAAGATCTTTTGTTAAAATATAAGTAATTTTTTTAGTTTATATAATAATTTCTTAATTAGGAGAGTTTTGTTACGTTATAAGTATTTTAGAGGCATTTTTATATATATTTCATAAGGTAGGTTGGTATTTATAAAGCCGTTTATAACGTTATATTATTTAAGCTTTAAGTCGAACTTAACCGTAATAATAATTAAAGTTTGAAACCATTTTTTAGTAAGTATAAACATGTATATAGTATTATAATCTTTTTTAAGTTATTAATCGTTTCGTATTTCGTAATAGGTTTTATATCATTAAAGTTAACTCTATTAATTAAATTTGTAAACGTATACCTATATATACTTTTAAATTTATTTCTTTTTAACAGAAAATTAATTTACGGCCTTTTAAGACCGTATGTTTTTATGGCTTTATAAGTAAGCTTCTTCAGCTTTACGGAAATTTTTTTTTAACGAATATGTATTTGACTTTTTATAACCTTATGGCGGTAACGGTAAATTACGTTTATATATCCGGTTTTATAACCTAAATACTTTTTTATATGTTAAGGTATTATTACTTTTCTGATTAAGATAACGCGTATTTCGAGTAAGTAACTTTTTTTAATTTCCGTAATTTACCGGCCGGTTATTGTACGTATTAATAAAAAAATTAAACGTCTTGAATTAAATATAACGTTTTACATTTTATATTTGTTTCGAATAACATATTTTTAGTACGGAATATATAAGGAATTAATATATATTACTCGTAGGGTATTTTCGTTTTTTACCGTTATTTTGAGTTAAATAAAGTAAACGGAACTTAAATTATTTTTATTTTTTCCGTCGCCGGAATAATTATACTAATCATAAAGGTAAATGTTAGCGGCGGTAATAATTCCGGGGCCGGAAATGGTTCGAATATAACTGTTATATAGAGATGATTAATCCGTTACAAACATGTTTGCTTTTTCCTATTTTATACGTATTTTACATTCGTACTTTTTTAAAGTTATCTCTTTTATTTAGTTAGTAACGAAATTATTCCGCTTCAGTTTTTATGCTTTATATGAATTAGATAGTTGTTATTTTAATTAAAGGTTTTACTTTTCGCATTAACCTTTATAACTTTTTTTATAACGTATAAAAAGTTGGGTTTTTAATTTTTAATAATATTTCAAAGGTAAGTTTTTCGTGAAATTATATGTTTCGAATAGTAATAACTTGATTAAATAGTAAGTTTCAGATTTCGTAAAAGTTCGTATAGCGGTAACCGACAAGGTAATTAATTTATGTTTTAGGATTTAACTTTTAAAATTTTTGTTTTTTTTATAGCGATAATTATTATAACGTAAATTATATAACGTATCAAATAAGCGAGCTAGCTACATAAGCGAGCTGGCTGATTTTTAATAACTCGTAATAACAAAATTAAATAAATTAATTACAACGTAATAAATTATTTTAAACTAATCTGATTTTTCGTCGCTATATATTTTTATAACTTCCTTATTAATACGTGCATTATATCCGGGCTTATAGCAGAATACCACATTTCCGTTCCTTTTTTTAAACCCTTTTACGACAACTACCTTTAACCTCTTTTAATTACTAATGCTTATTGCCAGCCTTTTTTTTTACTTTAAAAGCCCTTATTTCCCTTATAATAAATATTCCTCTTTGTTAAAAACGTATATTTTTAATTTTGCAACGTTTATTAAAAACGTAATTCGTTTCGCGAAAGTAACCGTTTTCCTCCCGAAAAAAACGTTTCGTATAAAGGTATCAAGTTACTTTTTATTAAAAAATTAACCGATTTAACTATCTTTATCGATAAATTACTTTAAGAATTTTTAATCTCTTTTTACAAATAACGTCCCCGTCGAATCGCTTTAGTAATATTTTTAAAAATTTTCGCATGCGAGGAAATAACGGATTTAATAAAAATAAATAAAGGAACGGTCGGTATAAATATAAACTAAAATTTTTAATTTAGAAAAAACGCAAATAAAATTAAATAAAACAAATCCCGCTTTTGCGAATCCGGATTTAATATTATCGGTTATTATAATAGCTTTAAACGAGTTGTAAAAACCGGTAATAAAATTTTCCTTAAAAATATAAGTAATATAACGTCGTATAAAACCTTCGATATATAACTAATAAACGCGGTTTAATATGGAAAAATAAAATACGTCGTAAAATTAAAACTAATAAAAGATAAACAGCTATACAAATTATAATAATATTATTAATCTTATAATAATTTTTGAATTTAATTAAATAATCGCTTTCGTAACTATTCAAAATAAAAAAAAACCTTTCGAACTTTTAATACGTGTTTTAATATGATTATTAAAATATTTAATCCATTTTAAACTTAATTTATATTTCGTTTCACCTTTTTCGCTTATAATGATAAGTTAATTAAATAAAATTAAAATATTAACATATTAACGAAAAAAGTAATTCTTTTTAACAAAATAATAAATAAAAATAAAACCTAATTTTAAAAGTTAACAACTTATATTATTATAAACCATTCTCGATTTTCTTTATAGGCTTATTTAAATCTTTTACAATTTTTAATATTAATAATAACTATACCGGTTGCCATGAAAACCCTTATTAAAAACTTAATTTTGTCGAAATTATTAATATCCTCTTTTATAATACCGTATTTTACGATTATAAACCGAATAAACTTAAACTACTTACGAAATATCTTTAGATCTTCGCATAAAATCTTTTAATAATTTATCTTTTAATATAAACACGTTCTAAATATCTTTTGCCATTTAATAAAATTAAATACCTAATTAATTCCAATACGTTTCGTAACGCGTTAAGCAAGAAATAAATTCACCATATTTTAACATATTAAAGCCGGACAAAAAACACGTACGTATTTAAGTTAAAGATCCGTTCAACGATCGATTTCTTTTCGGTCGGCGTAAAATTTCGCTAATTAGGGATATCGTCGCATCGTATAATTACACCGTTATATCGGGTTTTTAAAATAAATTCAACAACGGTATAAATCAAATTAAGCTTCGCATAACTAAGTTTCGGGTTTTAATTTTTAACTTAAATAGTTAAATTTATTCTAGCTTTTTTTATAAGGCATTCCATATTAATAAAAAAGAAAAGTAATTAATTTATAAGAGTTAATAAGAAGGTCGGAAAAATCAACCAGCTCGGTTGTACAGCCAGCTCGCTTATGTAGTACATTAGTTATATATTTGTAAATAAGTTTATTAAAGTTTTTAATTAAGTATTATAACGCTGTTTTTCTACGCCAAATAAGTGTAATAAATTTCGTAAAGGTTTTACTAAAAAAGTATGTATTTGAAAGTACGGTTATATAGGTATACTGCTGTTTTAAAAATATACATAATTAAAAATAAAAGTAATTCAACGCTATTTCGTATTATAATCCTTTTTTCTTTAATTATATTATTTAAACGTTATATACCCCCGTTTTAAGCTTAGGTATACGGTGTTAAAGGTTTACATCTATTATTAAAAGAAGGCGATTAAAGCATATCTTAAAGTTAAAAATGTTTTAAAATTTCGTTATCGCATTTAATTACCTATAAGAAAATTTTAATTTAATTTTTTAAGATTTTTAAAAAATATTAGAACGTTATAATTAATATATTCTGCTTTCGGTTTTTAAAGTAAATATCTTAAATGAAACTTAATAATGTATCGGTGGTAAAAATGACGTATTTATATCTTTTAGGATTTTCCTCGAAGTTTATAAAGTTGACGGCGATTTCTTATCCTAATCGGGATGCTTTTTCCTTAAGCTTGCGGCGTATTTGCCTTCTAGCTTTCGTTTTACTATATATTAAGTATTTAATTATTTTAAAACCTTTTAAGCGGATTCCCTTTGTATGGGATCATAATTAAACGATTATTTAAAGATTTAAATATTTTAATTTTAAGTGCCATATAATACCATTACTGGTTGATAATAATTTTATTATTAATAAATTAACGTTTCGTTTATAGGTAATTTAAACTTATAGAAAATGTTATTATACTAATATTTTCTATTATAAATTAATTAAATCTATTTATTAACGTAATAATAATATGTTTATATTAATTTTAAATATATTTATTAGTTTTCTTCTTCTTTTATTAATACTTTTTCTTTAGAAATTACCGGTGTAACATTAAATTACATACGGAGTTTTCGTAATAAGTTACGTCGTATAAATCTAACGTTTTTATATCGTTAAAGTTTTAAAAAATTATATTAACCTTTTCGTACCTTTTAATCGAGATAAAGTTATTACCCGCGTATACTTTATTGCCTTATATAATACGTTTAAAATTTAAAAACCTATTAATTAAGTTGAAAATATATATTGTAAGCCTTAAATTTAAAATAAATAAATTTCTTAAGGGGTATAACGGAACGTTTATCTTATTATTTTAACTAGAAATTAAACAGTATGTTAAAATTCGGTTTACATCTTTTAAGCTTTAATATATTTTTTAGGTAGTTAATTACTTTAACCTTTAATAAACAGTTAATCTTTTCCTTTAAAAAGTAATTAGAAAAAATTCAGCTTTTAACGTACATTAGTATTTTATCGTTAAAACGGAAACTTTTTAAGGTTTTATTAAGAAATACATAATAACAACTTGGTAATATATGATAAGGTCCTAAGTACGTTTTATAACTGGTATCTACCTTATACGTTTAATTTTTAACATTTTCACTTATTACTGTTTCGGTTTCGATAAGAACTTTTACGATTAACGTCTTATATAAACAAACGAGCTATATTAGCGAGCGAGCCGTTTTTGGAATTTTATAACAACAAATTTAATTAAATTAACCATAATATATTAAATTAATTTAAATTCATCGGATTTTTCGTCGTTAACCGGCTTTATATTTTTTTTTTTTTTTTACAAATACGCGTAATATATCCGGGTTTACCGCAAACGCTATATTTCCGTTTTTTCGTTCAAACCTTTTTACGATAATTACTTTCGGCCGTTTCCAGTTGTAATTATTGATTATTTTTTTGGTGGTTATAAAAATTTATATTTCTTTTTTAATAAGTATTTTCTTTTAAAAAAAAATTATTTTTGATTTTTTAACATTTATTAAAAATGTAATTCGTTTCGCGTAATGTAAAATACTAATAGGTTCAAACCATATTCTCCAGGCTAAACTAAATATACGAAAAGCATTACATGATATAATCGCACGATAAATACTATACCCAATATCTTAGAACACGGTAACTACTTGGTAGTTTTCACGATTTAAGATAGATTATATACCTCAATCCCGTAAAACCTCACTTTAAGCGTGGTTGCCGGCAAATTTCGACCCTAATAAACTTTTTACCCGCTAATTCCATAGCTCGGCATAGTTATATAATATAACTTAAAAACCGTAAAGCTTTACGCGATAAACCTTAAGGATAAACCTTAAGTACGTACAAAAAGCTGGCCTTTACGAGCTTTTACTAATCTTACGGCTTAATCGTTTTACGATTTTCGAATTACTATTACCATTACAGTTTAACATGCGACAAAATTCGTATGTAATACCGGTAATCCGTATTAACAAAAGTTTTAACGAAACCGTTACGTTTAAAATCGTTAAATCTTATAAAGTAATAAAGTAAACGAAAAAATTAATAATTTTATCGACTTACATAATATTTCCTAAAAAAATCGTATCTAATTATTAATTTTCGGATACAATTTGATTTTCGAAAATAATATTAATTAATCGTTATTTAAATTTATACCAAAAAATATAGCAATTATGGAAAAACTATTGGAAAAATTGGAAAAGGAAAAAAGGGAATAATTAACGAATACTAAATTTTAAATTTTAAAACGTTATAAATTGGAATACGACCAATAGTTTGCCCGGCTGCTTCGGGTAGCGAAATCACTTCAGAATACCGACGCGAATCGACGTAGATGAAAGCTGCGGGATAAGGCAGCTTGAAATCGCCTTAAAGTATCACGCCTACGAAAAGGATCGGTTTAATATAACCTAAGAATTAAGATACCAATCTATCATTTTATCCAATTTTATCTACACGGTCACGTCTCCTTAAGGGAGATCGTTTCGCGTAATAAGCCGTATTCATTCTGAAAAAAAGCCTTTTCGTATAATAATATTAAGTTATTATTTATTAAAAAAATAATTAATTTAATTATTTTATTAGTAAATTATCTTAATAATATTTAAACTTTTTTTATAAATTACCTTTTGGTTAAATTATTATAATAATATTTTTAAAAAAATTCGTAAATAAAGAAATATTGAAATTAATAAAAGTAAATAGAAAAACGGTTAATATAAATATAATTAAAATTTATAATTCGGAAAAAACGCGATTAAAATCGAATAAAATAAATTTCATTATTATAAATCGCGATTTAATATTATTAATCGTTATAATAATTTTAAACGCGTTACAGAAACCGGCGATAAAATTTTTTTTAATAATATAAGTAATGTAAAGTTATAAAAAACTTTTAATATATAACAAATAAACGCGTTTTAATGGAAAAAAAGATATCGAAAAATTAAAATAAATAGGAAAAATAAAAAAGTATATATAATATAATAATATTATAGTTAGCGTAATATTTTTCAAATTTAATCGAATAATAATTTTTGTAATTATCGAAAATAAGGAAATATTTCGAATTTTTCGTACGCGTTTAAATATATTAATCGAAATAATAAATTTATTTTAAATCTGATTTATTTATTATTTAACCGTTATTATTTATAATAACTTTTTAATCGGATAAAAGTGGGTTATCGTCGAACTAACCAAAAAGGTAATTTTTTCCGGTAAAAATAATAAATAAAAGTAAAACTTAACTTTAAAAATTTATAATTTGTATTATTATAAATTATTTCCGATTTCTTTATTAAATTTATTTAAATTTTTTACGTTTTTTAATATTAATAATAATTATAATAGTAGTTAAAAAAACTTTATTTAAAATTTTATTTTATTAAAATTATAAATATTTTTTATAATACCATATTTTATAATTATAATCTGAATAAGTTTAAACCATTTACGAAATATTTTTAAATTTTCGCATAAATCTTTTTAATAATTTGTTTTTCGATATATTTTAAATTTTTATTACCGTTTAATAAAATTAATTACTTAATTCACCTTAACGCGTTCGGTAATTTGTTACGTAAATAATAAATTCGCTATATTTTTAATATGTTAACGCTGGATAAAATATATTTACGTATTTAAGTTAAAAATTCGTTTGATAATCGATTTTTTTTCGGTTAGCGTTAATTTTTACGAATTAAAAGTATTATCGGTTTGAGCGTATCGACCGTAATATCGGGTTTTTAAAGTAAATTTGGGGACGTTATATATAAAATGTAACTTTTTAAAGTTAAAATTTGGATTTCGTTTTTTAACCTAAATAATTAAATTCATTTTAATTTTTTTTATAAGACGGTCCATTTTATTAACTTTAAAAAATTTATAATCAAAGTTAAAAGGTTAGAAAGTTAGGAAAATTAACTCGCTCGCTTATGTGGCTCGCTCGCTTATGTAAGACGTTACTTTATTTCGGTTTACGATTTAATTCTTTTTTTTTTTTTTTTTGCGGTTAAAAGTTAATATTAAGATTTTCTTAATCGGGATTGTATTAATTTAAGGGTTTTGCTGATATTCCGTAAAACGTTAGAAATGTTATTTTAATAATTTTTATCCGGGTTGTAAATAAGTTATATTTTAATAATTTAAAAAGTGAACTATTATTTCTTAATAATTAATCGTAGCGTTATTAATTTTAACCTTTTTTATTACTTTAAAGGTTATTGTCTAAGTCTTTTTAATAAAAGCTAATATTTTATATAGGTTATTAACTTATATAATTGTAGTTTTTGTCTCCGGAATATTATGTCGTTATTTTTAAGTTATAATTTTTTGCTCTTTTATTATTTATTTGTTTAATATTTTTATTAATTTTAAGCTTCATTTTAACCGTTTACGGTGTTTCCGTTAGGTGTTAATTAAAAGCTTGATATCGTATACCTTCGAGGATTCGGCCAGGTTAGTATATTATTTCCGTAAGTTTTTTCTTAAGAAAAGTTTATTTTTTTAATTATTAAAATTACCGACTTCAGGATTTATTTCGTATAATCGTTAATATTCTTACAGAAAGTATCGTATTTTCGATTTTTATAAGTATATGCCGTAAAGTTTTAATTATAAGTTTATTTACTTGCGGTTATTATTTTGAGGGTATTCGTTAAGTAATTAATATAATCGATTTTTTTGGATAATTTTTTCGAAGCATGTTAATATAAATAAAAAATTAATTAGGGTATTATTTCGTATCGGATAACGAATCCGTTTTTTAAGTAAACAGCTATATTAAGCTTTATAAGTTTAATAAGTTATTAAAAGTTTTAAATAGGATTAATATAACCATAAATATCTAACGCGTACGTTTTCGATTGGAATTCGTTTTTAAAGCGATTTTAATTTTTAAGTTTTTTATACAAAAAGGAGGACGCTAACGGTACAGTCGTTATTATAAGTATTAGCGTATTTAAAAAATTATAATTAATATATAGCTTATATCGTTTTAATAATAAGTAATTAATTAATATATATACTTAAATTAAACGAATAAGATTTTTAATTATTAGATATAAGAGATATTAGTTATTATTGTATTAATAACTCTCCCTTAAAAAGACGTAACCCTGTAGCAAAATTAAATGAAATAATAAATTAGTACCTTAATTCCTAAGCTTTACTAAACCGATCCCTCTCGCAGATAATTTTTGGGTCGATAGAACTATCGATATCTTTCGCTCGCCCGGTAACTTTGTGAGATTTGACTATCTTAAACGAGACGGTTTCGTTAAAGATCCTATCGGTACGGACTACCGGTATCGTGTACGAGTTTCGTCCCATGTTAAGCTGTGATGGTGATGGTAACTCGAGAAGTTGCCGTAAGACGATCAAGGTTAAAGTTCTTAGCCCTTTTGCTGGCTGATATTTGACATTCCTAGCTGTAAAACTGGCGAGGGTTCGCAAAGCCTTTTGTGCGTATTTAAGGTTTATCCTTAAGGTTACCGCGCAAAGCTTAACGTCTCCTAAGTTATATTGACCATGTCGAACCAGCTAGCGGGCATAAGGTTTATTCGGGTCGAAGCTTGTCAGCAACTACGCATTAGTCGGCAAAGTAAGGCTTTAAGAGACTGAGATATACAATTTATCCTAAATCGTGAAAACTACCAATTAGTTATCGTGTTCCAAGATATTGGGTATAGTATTTATCGTGCGAATTATATCGTATAATAGTTTTTGTGTATTTGGCTCAGCTTGGAAAATATAGCTTAAACCTAACTGTATCTTATATTGTATTAATAACTAGTTGCAGGTGCTTTAAAACGTATATTGCATTTTAAGGCATTTTAGCCACGGAACATGTATTATTCCGATTAAAGGGATTCTTCAGTATATGGGTTGCTAACGCACCCCTACTAGGTAACACTTATATATCCAACGAGCTTATGTAGTATGTTATATTTTTTAAATAACGTACTACACAAGTAAGTCGGTCCTATAAGTCGGTCACTTTTTAACATCTCGTAATAACTAATTTAAATAACTTAACTATAACACATTTAATTAATTTAAATTAAATATATTCTTTGTCGTTCGCCGTATATCTAACTTTAGACAAATGCACGCACTATAGTAAGGCTTGTTACAGACGCTATATTATCAGATATAAGGGATATCAGTTGTTATTTTATTTAATAACTAGTTGTAGGTGCTTTAGAACGCGCACTACATTTTAAGGTGATCTAGTCCCGGAACATATATGTTCCGATCAGAGGGATTCTTTAGTATATAGGGTGCTAACCCACCCTTGCTAACGCACACTTGCTAACCGATATACCCCTTTAAGGCTTTAAAATATTTACGGCGTTAATTGTTACAATTCCTAAAGCTATAGCTTTCCATTTTACCTTTTCTCCGGGGATTAAATTTTTTTAATCAGTTAATTTCTTCTTTAAAATTACTTATAAAGCGTTTCTCCGTTAATTAAAGGCTTTAATAATATTTACTAATCTTAACTGTGTTTTAAAATGCTTAAAAGGCTTGCGTAATAGAGTTTTAGTTAATCCGTTATTTAATATATCACTTATAAACGTAAAATACATTTTAATTAAATCCTTTTTTACGGCCTTTCGCAATTAATAGTTATATATATTTATATGCCGCAGTTTCGTTATTAATAGGACGATATCGGCGTTAATAAGCCGTATAGTTTGTTAATTATCGTACCACATATTTAACGGTTTTATATTTAAAGCAACTCCTAGTTTTTTACTTAATCGAAAATTAAATAAAGTTTTTTTATAGCTTATGTAAGGGATAATAACTCTGTTTTCATTTTAAAAATAATTATTTTATTTTATTTATTTGCTTGTTATTTTATTACTTCTTTAAATAACTTTATAACGTAAGCCTAAAAACTTTTTCGATCGCTCGTATTATTTGTAAAAAAAACGTTACTTTAAATATCTAACGAATCCTTGTTTCCGAACTATAATATTAACATTTTGGTTCCGATTAGGTATAATATAACTCGGTCGGCAATTTTATAATATACGTCGTTAAGGTTTAGGTTAAATCGAATAAATTGGAATACCGCAAAAAATATATCGGGTTACGTATCAACTATTACGAAAAGGATAAAACCGAGTTTTTGTTAATATTTATTAATAAAACTTAAATAGGCTAAATAAAATTCGGTAATAATTTAAAGCCGGTTATAAACGTTTTTGAAAACTTATTTAAATCTTTTTAAGAATTAAGTTTACTAGTATATTTATAAATTTGGATTAAGATAATCAGATTTTCCAGTTAGGTTTATCTTTAATTACTTCGATATTAAGAAACCATTATAGTTTTTACCCTTTATAAAGATATACCGTTTCCCTCTTTATTATATTAATTAATTAACGAAGCTTGAATTTTCTTTGCGATATATTATAATAACATTACTTTTATAAAAAAGATAAGCATGTTTTAACGAATATAACAATAAACTTCGTAAGAAACGGGGTTAAGTCCTAACTCTTTAAGTATTTTAATAAAATTATTTTACTATAGCAAAAATAACTTTCTTAATTTATATAATACCTTCTTAATTAAAAAAATTTTACCACGTTACGGGTATTTTTAGGACGTTTTTATATATATTTTATAAAGTAAGTTAATATTTATAAAGGTGTTTATAGCGTTATATTACCTAAGCTTTAAGTCGAATTTAACTGTAATAATAATTAAAGCTGGAAATGATTTTTTAACGAATATATTTACGTATATATCGCCATAAGCGTTTTTTTACTATTAATTATTTCGTACGACAAAACGGGTTTTGCACTTTTAAAGCTAGCTATATTTGTTAAATTTATAAACGTATACGTATATAAACTTTAAAATTTATTTCCTTTTAATAGAAAATTAATTAACGGCCTCCCAGGATTATATCTTCATATAGCTTTATAAATAAACCCTGTCGGTTTTACGAAATATTTTAATAGGTATATATTTAATTTTTTATAATCTTACAGCGGTAACGGTAAATCCCGCCTATATACCCGTTTAAATAAATTAGGTAACATTTTTATTTTTGATATATTAAAGCTATTTTAATTAAAATAATACATATTTCAGGTAGTTATTTTTCCTAAATTTTCGCAGATTATCGGCCGGTTATTTAACGTATTTATAGAATAGGTTATTAGTTTAGTATTAAATATAACTTCTTATATTTTATAATCGTTTTTAATAATATCTTTTCGATACGGAACGTACAGGGAATTTTTTACCCATAAAATGCTTTCGTTTTTTACTGTTTCTTTATATTAGATAAAAAGATAAGAGCTTAAGGTTACCTCGACTTTTTTCAGTAACGTAATAATTGTAACAATTATTAAAGTATATATAGGTAGCGGTAATGATTGAAAGAACGAAAATAGTTCGAATATAAAGGTCGTATAAAAGTAATTAATTTTTTACAGATATATTACTTTTTCCCTATCCCGTATATTTCTTACGTTCATACCTTTTTAAACTTATATTTCCGATTTAATTAATAATTAATTTCTATTTAGGTTTTTATTTATTTTTCAGGTATAAATTAAATAATTATTAGCTTAATTAAGTATTTTTACTTATCGGAATAACTTTGGGACTTTTTTAATATGTATAAAAAGTTATTCTTTAAATTTTTATCATTATTTAAAAACGTGTTTTTTAATTAAATTATACGTTTCGAATGGTAATAACCTTATTAATTAATAAGTTCTAAATTTCGTAAATATTCGTAAATCGATAGTTAACAAAGTAACCAATTTACGTTTTAAAATTTAATTTTTAAAGTTTTTGTTTTATCTTTATAGCGGTAATTATTATAATATAAGTTGTATAGCTATATATTTATAAGTAAGCTTATTAAAGCTTCCGATTAAGTATTACAATATTATTTGTATATATTAGATAATTTTAATAAACTTCGTATAGGTTTTATTAAAAAAATACGTATTTAAAGATATGGTTATATATATATATTACTACTTTAAAAATGTCTAAAATTAAAAATAAAAGTAACTTAATGTTATTTTATATCGCAGTTATTATATCCCCGTTTTAAACTTAGGTATATAATGTTAAAGCTTAAATGTGATATTAAAAAGAGTTAATTAAAATATATTTCGAAATTGGAAATTTTTTAAAATCTCGTTATCGTATTTAAATTTTTATGGAAAAGTTTTATCTTAAATTTTTAAAATACCTAAAAAATGTCGGAACGTTATAATTAATATATCTTATTGCCGGTTTTTAAAGTAAATATCTTAAATAAAGCCTAAGTACCTATTAATTACATATATAACGTATTTATACTTTTTAAAGTTTTTTACGCAGTTTGTAAAATAGATAGCGATTTATTATTTTAATCGGGATGCTTCTTTTTTCGGCTTACGGCGTATTTGCTTTTTAATTTTCGCCTTATTACATGCTTGATATTTAATTATTATAAAACCCTTTAAGCGTATTCCCTTTATATGGGATGATAACTGGGCGATTACTTTAGGCCTTAAGTATCTTAGCTTTAAGTATTAAGATGGCCCACCCACCAACGAGCCACCCCATCAACGCGCCACCCCATAACCGCGTTCGCGCCGATCCACTTACTGATTTCTTTCCCTATAAAAACCTTCTCAACAACGTTTTAGAAAATGGAAAAAATTGTCTTCTTATTCACCAGAATCTGCGCTTTCGAACGATATGCAGCTCTCAGCTCAATTACGTGCGGCGCAAGCGATTGACGAAGTATCGCGTGGGAGATCCCTGCGATCAGCCTCTAAGGGCTACCAGATTAACAGGTCGTATATCACACGCCGTATCCATGGTATGCGGACGAAAGAAGAGGTCAATAAGGCTTGCTAGAAGCTATCACGAATCTAGGAAAAAGGTTTAGCTTATTAGGTTATTGTACAAAGTTAGTTAGGTTATGCGCCACCCCATTCCCGATTTCGCTTATACGTACAGCGCATCTTGATTAATAACGGCAACCCTAAACGGCTAAGGAAAGCTTAAGTAACCCGATTTTTACGTCGCCATCCTAAAATCAAAACTTTTAAGAGTAAGATAATTAATTATAAGCGTTTAAATAACGTTTTTCCGGTTTTTACGAACGTTTTATTTAATCGTTTTACTTTACCGAAAATTAAAGTTATTAAATAAGGGAACCGATTTAACGTAAACGAAATCGGAATGATAGAAAATATAAGTAAAAACGTTTTTGTTTTTGGCGAGGTTTTTAGGAAATATATTAACCTTAAAAATACCTCCAAAAAGGCGTAAATTACGATAATCGTATGTATTAATGTTAACGGGCAAATCTTTCCATTTTTTGTAATTTTTAACGGCGTTAACGTATAATAACAATAATTTTTTTTAATTCCGATAATAACGTATACGAAAGTTGGTATTTTATTACGTTAAAAAATAATTAGACGAATACCGAAATTGGTTTAAAATAATTTCGTAAGGTTTTTATTTTTAATATTAAGCCTAAAAACTTTAACGAATAAAAATTATTAGTAATCGACGGCCATAATAATTGTATTATCGAAAATTTTATATAAATATGCTTTTAGAATAAGATTTATATTATTTTTTTATTTACTTATGTTTTTTATATTTTCCAGCTTTTTGATATAGGTATATTTATTATTTTAAAACGGAGATATCGCTATTAATTTCGCGAACGTTATTACGGGCGGGTTTCGGAGGTTATAAACAAAACCGATTTTTTTTAGGCGTTTTCGTACGCGTAATAAGAAATTATAATAGTTTTAAAATATATTATGAAAGGTTAAACGGTTATAAGTTTACGTTTTATTAATAAGGCGAAAATATTAAATAATAAATACGTTAAAAAAAAAGGAAAATAACGGAAATATCCGCTTTAAAATTATTTTTTACCTTAAAACGTTTTAATTTTTTTACCTAGATAATTATTTTAATTATTAAAACGTTCAAATTATTAAGGGATTTAACCCGAATCGAAAAATTTTTTATAAACGTTAATCCAATTTTCGAAAATCTTACCGTACGTTTTTTATTCCGTAAAATCGGTAAGGCCTTTAACGAAAAAGCATTTAAACTTTCCGCCGCCGAGGTTCGTAATAATTAAATAACTGTAACCCTTAAAAGTACGCAGCCCAAAAAGCGCAAAAAAGTGTAACCCGAGCTAAATAAGGATTTCGTAAAGATAATCTCGGTTAGGAAGGTAAAGCTAGGGCCTAGGGCCCCTACAAAAAGACGCTCCAACAACATTCGGCGAAATTAATAGGAAAATAAGGCCTCCGAAAGCGAAAAAAATAACGAGGATAATCCGGAATGCATCATTGTACGTGGTGGTTAATATGGAGTTAATTGAATAAATGGTTGTTGAGATATTGTTATTTATATTAAAGAGTTGTGGTGGCGATGGCTTCAAAATTGGGTGGCGCGTTGATGGGGTGGCTCGTTGGTGGGTGGGCCATCTTACATGGTACCGTTACCGGTTTACGGTGGCTTTGTTATTTACGAATTAACGTTTTATTTATAAGTAATTAAGGTTGTATAAGGTATTATTACGTTAATATTTTCGATAACGAATTAAATAAATTTATTTATTAACGTAATAACGATTTAGTTATATTTATTTCGAATATAATTATTGATTTTTTTATTATTTTATTAATTTTTTTTCTGAAATTGCCGAAATAATACCCAATTATACGTAAAATTTTCGTAATGAGTTACGTTATACAAATATAACGTTTTCGTACCGTTAAGCTTTCGAAGAAATATATTAACCTTTCCGTACCTTTTAATTAGAACGAAATTATTATTTACGTATACCCTGTCACCTTATATGGTTAATTTAAAGTTTAACAATTTATTAATTAAGTTAAAAATATATATTATAAACTTTAAATCTAAAATGGATAATTTTTATAAAGGGTAAAATAAGGTACTTATAACGTTACTTTAATTAGTAATTAAGAAATACGCCAATACTCGTTTTACCTTTTTTAAAAATTAATTTAGTTTTCATATATTAATTTTCTTTATAAATTTCGATAAACGGTTAATTTCTTCCTTTAATAATTAATTAATAGCAATACGGTTACGAATAAATTATTTTAAACTTTTGTTATTTCGGAAATTTTTTAAAGCTTTATTAAAAAAGTATAAAAATATTAAAATAGTTTATAGTAAAAGTTTAAGTACGTTTTATAACGTATACCTTATAGGTTTAATTCGTTACGCTTTTACTTATTACTATTTTTGTTCGAATATAAATTTTACGATTACTTTATTTTAACCCTTTTTTAAAGGTTTTATTACGTAATTAATTATTTATATCTTTGGATTCTTTTTAATTAAAGTTATTTTAATTAAAGAAATTTGTAAATATATGGTAAAACGTTAAAAACGTTATTTTAAAGTTTTTAAATAATATAAATAATAATTAAGTTATGCTTTAGTAATCTAAAAGGTTAATTATTATTTTTTAATAATTAATCGTTCCGTTCTCAATGTCAACCTTTTTTATCTTTTAAAAAATTATCGTCCATATCCCCATAATAGGAGCTAATATTATACATAAATTATGAACCCATACGATCGTTATTTTCGTTTTTAAAATATTATATCGTTATCTCTAGGCCATAATCTTTTACCATTTTACGATTTATTCTTTTAATATCTTTACTAACTTAAAAGTTTATTTTAATCGTTCGCGATATTTTCGTTAGATATTAATTAAAAACTTACTATCATACACCTTACCAGACTCGGCCAGGTTGGCGTATTATTCCCGTAAGTTTTTTCTTAAAAAAATTTATCTTTTTAATTATTGAAAATATCAACTCTAAAATTTATTTCGTAAAATTGTTAATTTTGTTACAGAAATTCTCGTATTTCCGATGTTCGTAAGTATATATCGCGAAATTTTAAATATAAATATATTTACCTTCGGTTATTATCTTAAGGGCGTTTATTAGGTAATTAATATAATCGATTTTTTCGGTAATTCCGCTAGAAGATATAAATATTACTAAAAAACCAACTAAAGTATTATTTCGTATCGGATAACGAATCCTTTTTGTAGGTAAAAAGTTATATCAGATTTTATAAAATTAACAGGCTACGGACGTAACTAATTAAAATTAATATAATTCTAAATTTGAAAAGCATATATTTTAAACTAGAATTAGCCTTTAAAGCGATCTTAATCTTTAAATCCCTTATAAATAATAAAGGACGTCGATTATACGGTCGCTATTACAGTTATTAAAGTATATAAATAATTCCTACTAATATACGGCTTATATCGTCTTAGTAACGCAAGATATAATTAGGTTTAAGCCATATTTTCCTAGCTAAGCCAAATACATAAAAATTATTATACGATATAATTCGCACCATAAATATTATACCTAATATTTTGGAATACGATAATTAATCCGTGGTTTTTACGATTTAGGATAAATTGTATACCTTAATCCTATAAAGCCTTACTTTTTACTGGGGCCCCGTAAGTACGTAATTTCTGAACTAATATCGGCTTAGAAAGTTTATATACGTAGTTGCCGACAAGCTTCGACCCTGATAAACCTTATACCCGCTGGTTAGTTCGGCATAGTTATATAATATAACTTAAGAAACGTAAAGTTTTGCGCGGTAAACCTTAAGGATAAATCTTAAGTACTTATAAAAGGTTTTACAAACTTTTGCCAATCTTATAACTCGATTATCCCATAGTAACTTTTCGAATTACCATTATTATTATAACTTAATAAGTTAAAAACTTATTATGCTACGTAACTTATATACGATACCGGTAATCTGTGCCGGCAAGGTTTTTAACGAAACCGTTTCGTTCAAAATAATTAAATTCCGCAAATTAACGGACGAACGAAAAATATCGATAATTTTTTCGACCCGAATAATATTTCCCAAAAAATCGTTTTTAATTTTTAATTTTCGAATACGATATTATTCGCGAAAATAACGGTAATCGATTTATACAAGATTTTATACTAAATAATACGATAATTATAAAAGTACTGTTAACGAAATTAAAAAGAGAAAAGGAAAATAATAACGGGCTAACGGATACCGACGTTTAAATTTTAAAACATTACAAACTAGAGGAGTACGGGCGATGGTTTGCCCGGTTGCTCCAAGTAGCGAAAACCCTTCAGAATACTGAGAAGAATCGACGTGGATAGGAGCTGCTGCGAGAGGGATAGGTAGTGAAGCCTAGGAATTAAGATACTAATCTATCATTTTATCCAATTTTATTTATATGGTTACGTTTTCCTCTAGGGAGAATCGTTTTAGTAATAGCTGATTAATTAATATATACGCGAATTAAGCGAATAAGACTTTTAATTGTTAAATATAAGGGACATCAGTTATTATTTTATTCAGTAACTAGTTGCAGGCGCTTTAAAACGCGTACTGTACTTTAAGGTGATCTAGTCCCGGAACATATATGTTCCGATCAGAGGGATTCTTCAGTATATGGGGTGCTAACGCACCCCTGCTAGCCGACATATATTGCTGTTCTTTCCTGCCAACCTATATGCGACCGCCACTATTAACAGCTAACAACGCGTTTTTACCACGACCTTTTCTAGTTGCCAAAAAAATTTGTTTATCGTATATAGTAAATGTGCGTTTTAATTAGAATTCTTTATTTTAACAATTTATATACGTAGGGTCAAATTATTACTGCGACAAGTCTTATAATACCGCGATACGCCCCTCCGACGCGCCTTAAAACAAAGCCCTACAGCCTTGCCCGGCAGCCTTATAACGCGCCTTTCAACCCTTCTAATACGACGTATTTTGCGAATATCTTCTACGTATTAAAACCTGACAAAAAACGCTCGCGTATATGGGTTGGGAATTCGGTTAGTAATCGATTTTTTGTCAGTCGGTTTTAATTTTTGCGGATTGGGGGTAATATTAACTTGGACGCGTTAAAGGTGTAGTAAGTCGCATACGGTTAACAGAGGGAATAACAATATACGTCCGCGGCAAGCCTTGATATAATGGATGCATTTGTTCCAAAGTTATATATACAGCTAGCGACAAAGAATACGGTTAATTTGAATTAGTTAGATGTGTTATGGTTGGGGTATTTGGATTAGTTGTTACGAGGTGCCAAAAAGTGACCGACTTACTTGTGTAGTACGTTAACGTTTTAATATTTTCGATATATATTCGAAATACTTTTAATGTTTCTTTTATTATATTTATTTTATTAATTATTTTATATAATAAAGTATCCGCGTTATTTTCGGTTATTTTAAGAGTGGAAAAATTTTTACTCTTCTTCTTTTATTTTTAATAAGCTTAAAAACATTATTTAAATAATTATTAATAATTAATATAAGGTGCGTATAATATACGCCATATTTTTAAGTTAAGCTAAATATATTAAAATTTAATATAAGTTATAATTTACTCTAGTACTATTTCTACTATTTTAAAATACGATAATTCATTAACTGTTATATAGTTAAACTAATTTATATATTTTAATTCCGTGAAGCTTTTTTTAAAAAACCGATTATTAAGCCCTTATAAGTACGTACTTTCTCGATTAATGTCGGTTTAAACCGCGTATATGCGTAATTACCGCCAAGTTTTGACCCTAATTGACCTTATACCCGCTAGCTAGTTCGGTAGGGTTTTTAAAAGGCCCGAGCTTTTATTAACATACGTTTAGTCCAATCGATTTTATAGAGAATGCCTTACATATAATATAATGCAAAAGATATTAAACTTTAGACTGTAAACCTTAAAGATAAAACTTAGAAATAAACCTATAGTACGTATAAAAAGCTTTACAGAAGAGGGACAGGCTGCCTCACTCGCAATAGATTTCCGGTCGACTGTAGAGTCGGACGTAGAGGAAGATAGTAGTGATGTCATACCGCGGGACAGTGCGGATCAATTCGCTATTTTGATAGATCCACCCGAACAATGTCGAGCGGCGATTCGTCCTTGTCTTACTTCGTAGATCTGGAGATTCTGAGCAAAACCATCCAGACTCCCTTCATGGCCGCGGATAGCGATATGGCAATTGAGGCCACGAAGTTGCGATGCTATATCAGTCGCACTGGGCGATGCGCCTGGGGCTACGGTTATTTGGCTGTTCCTAAGAGTTAGCTGTAGGTGCGGTATTATGGATGAACTCCAAAGCTTTGCGTTCTCCCTATTGTTCTTTTTTTTTTTTTTTTTTTTTTTTTTTTTTTTTTTTTTTTTGCTTAAGCGTTTGCCAGTAAACAATTCTGAATTTCTATTGTTGGACACCGATCCCTGGGCAGTTAAGATCAGGACTGCCACACGTTGTTTTCTACGTGAGTTCTTCCTTCTGTCTCAGTATCCATTTCAAAGCTCGGATAGAACATGAACGTGAGGCTACCTGGCGCCGCAGCCGCGTAGTATACCCTCATTTAAAGGGCTCGTACAATGGCGATCTTGCCTGCGTAGCCACCCCCCTAAGGCCCCCAGGAGAAAATGGGGAGCCTCCACACCCGTACTTGACATCCCACACTGGAGTGTTTAATGGAGTAGAATACATCCATGATTGCCTACGGAAAGGAAAGAAACTAAAGGCATAAACCTGAAGGCGCTGACGCCTTCTCAAGTATATGGGAAAGCAACGGGAATCAAGAGGCTGGTTGACGAGGCCGCCATAGGTGGTATTTACGGTTGCTCACGGCAGAGCCCTAAAGAAAGAAGAAGCCTGTAAGCTGCCACTCCGTCTTCAAGTCCCCAGTTTTCTGCGCAGTCACTCGGTAGATCACCGCGCATTGATTCAGGCTTCAAAGGGTAGTTCGATGGGCCGCGCCTCGAGACGCCAGACGAGCTCCAGCTCTCTAACGTGCAGAAGGGCACTCCAGTTCGCCTGTCTGAACTCGCTGCCCCTTGGGCGCAGTCGTTCCCGGAAGTCCATGAAGCTCCCGTCTGTGCCACCGGCGCATGTCATGGCAGTCGAGCTGTCTACGGCCCACTGGCAATAGACATCCTCGGTGGGGAAGAAGAGGAAGGCTGCAAACTCGGTTGCGTCGCAAGAGCCCCGGTCCGGCGTCGCCCCGGAATCTCCTGACACGCCCGGTACTTTGGCAGCTTTGAGTAGTATGTCAGCAAGACGACAAGGCTCCAATATTCGCAATCCGTTCATTGCGCCCTAGAACCCAGTCGCTCAAACAGGCCTGCCTTTATCACCTTCCAACCTTTGAAAATATATTTGTCTGACACTGTACAGGACCGAGATGATTGGACAATCTGCTTTCGGCGTAACCTTACCGTATGTGTTATTCAACTAGACAGTTGTCGTGGTAACAAATTGACCATATATAACGCTATTGCTAGCCACGCAATAGCGGCGTCGCTTTTGCGACAACAGTTATATTTTAAAAGCCCGCCGGAGTTTTGCATACCACCGCCATTTCAACGACACCATCTTCGACTACCAAGTTTCTGTTGCGTGCTAAGGTCGAATCTTCTAGAAAGGGGCTATACAGGGGGTTTTACGGGGGTTAGTGTATATATAGGGCCCTCTTCTTCCCATATATTAGCAGCGACAGCCGTTATTGGTCAATTCTATATACCTTCCTGCGAGACTGATTCTTCCTGCCTTTAACGCTGTTGCACCCACTTCTCTGAAACGTTCGAGGAGTAGAAGACTCGACCCGATTTTATCGAGAGGAACCTTCCTTAATCATGACTACGGATCCCTGTGCCCTTCAAGGACGCCATTCCCGTCTTCTGCACGGCCCTGTTTCTCGGGAAGCCCGTTCGCTTGTGACACCTTTATTTTGCTTGAAACGCATCTCCTGGTGCTGATCCGAGATCGGTCGATCAACCAGCTCCTGAACGACTTCTTCACGCGTAGCTTGAACGTGCCGGAGTTCCAGGGCTATGGCAACTACGGTGAGTGCCTATAGCAGAGCGTTGAGAGTTCCGCACGGGGGGTTAACCCTTTCCCCGAATCACGCGCGCTAAGCAATAGGAACCAAAATACAGGCGTGGTGACCGACAGGCTTGACGTCAGCGGCATCACTAGACTGACGAAGCCGCCGGTTGAACAGGCAGCACCGGAAGCCTTTCTCGGCTGGAGCGTAGAGGACGTCATCAAGTTCGCCAAGGAGCACATCGACCGATGGCTGAACGGCAGAGACAGAAGGAGAGCGGATTATTGTCCGGGCTGACTTTCACTAGTCCTACACGCTTCTCAACGTCAAATCATGAAAGGCGGTGGAAATGTGGCTTTTGAGGATACCGACCCTGATGGGGTGATTAGGATTGTGGATTGAAATGCGAGAATATGCGGAAGAAGATGGCGAGGTTAGGCGAAAGCACCAAATAGTGCTTTCAAGTGTTAGAGCCATTGCACCATAGTCCACAGAGCATCAAGATCTGCGTGTACTACACGCGCATAATTTCAACGATTTTGGCAACCCCGTTCCCCTTTAGGACGCCAATCCCGATGCTATTTAGGCGACGTTTCCTAGATGTGGTCAGGTTGATAAGGGCAGAAGAGAGATAAAACCTCCCAGGCCTTATTTCTGGCAATCACAGCAACAGCTTGGTGTGTCTTACGGTGAGGTAGTTGAAAGACACCGAAACCGAGATTCAGCCTCACGCTATATTATCGCTGAGATAATATGACATAGTAAGATGACGTCTGGAGCCGGGGGACCGAGCCTGTAGCCTTGATATCTGCTTGTGGTCAGTTTAAGTGTTGCTATTGAAAGCCTCGATCACCATGATATGCCATCCTATGCAAGCCCTTCTGAAGTGCATCGATTAAAATGTTGCAAGGTTCGTGTACCACTCCGTCATAATCTGTGTGTATCCTACCTCGAGGCCATCCGTAGGCGACATTGATGGCCAAATATCGCCCCTATGGGGGAAACTTGAGGTCGGCTAGCATATGTAAATATAACACAAGACGGCTAGCCAGATATTATATAGGGCAAGTGAGTTTCCAGGGAACTAAAGACTTACGAATGATTCCGGTTTTAAGATATTACAACTCAAGAAGCTTGATACGGGTTGCATTGCTCGCATTTTAAGACACCGTAGGTATACCCTTCACCCTCCTGGGAGCCTCCCGCCAGTCTAGCGAATCGATCCGGTCACTAGAACAAGTGCAAGTTTCATGGCCCCGTTAAGAATACTCACCTCGCCTCAAGCAGCGCCAGACCAGACCAAGATGCAATTCGCCCCCTCGTCGCCGGCACTCACGACGCTGTTCGCCCTCATCCGCACGGCCTCTCCGCGCCCTCCTTTCCCGACAACACCATCACCGCCGTGACACCACGATACGGGATCGCCTGGCCTCTCAGTGTGCAACAGGGCTCGGCGCGGGACCCCTACAGCGGCGCCGGGTCGCGGGGTTTCATGCTCGCGAGGGGTGCGCGGTGTATCTGTACAACAACGGGGATTGCAGCCCGGACGGCATCATCGATTAATTAATTCGAGTACGCCCAATGGCTGCCTCCAGCCCGCTATAGAGGTCGAGGACACGCGTACTTTTGATGTTATACGTTTTTGAGGGATGGCCTGGAGTGGTGGGGTCAGGGAGTTGGTGGGGTCAGGGAGTGGGTTGGGAGGGGGGAAGCTACGCGATATTATGTAGCAGCCGATCGATTGATTAGGTGCACATCAGGTACGGTTGGCTCAGCATAATTATTCTAGGATTATCCCAGGCCCCTACGCGACGAAATAGAAGTCGAGCAACGAGATATCATAGACCGTAGTCTGTGGATGTGCAACCAATCCCGACACGCGGCTGTAGAGCCTACGGCTTCGGCACAGGCTTACATCCTTACTATCGACTATCCACCATTCAAGGCCAAGAGCACGACGAAAAATTTCTCACCCGATGCACTAAGGAGGAAGTTCACAGCCCTCAAAACATGGGATGTCTCATTCATATCTATCGCAGCGAATGCCGTGTTCGTGCGTTCGGAGTACATTGTGAATCCATGCCATGTCGCCTTACTCCCCCTGCTGCGCATCGATATCGCCTGGACCACCCGCCCGTCCCATCTGCCGGGCCTTGAGCATCTCGTCGCACAGCAGCAGATTTGACGCGATACTCGAGGATGACGCGATGCAGTTCCTGAGGACCCTGAAGGAGTCGTAGACGCCCTCCAGCGTGGGGTCCATGGGCTCGCCCGTGACCAGGTCGAGACCCACGACATTGCCGTCGTTGTACATGTCCTGAAGCGCCGCCACTGTGGATGATTAGTTAGCATGAATATCCAGAGCAAAGATGAGATGGACCAAGGTACATTAGGCACTTACAGGCATCCTGGACATCGTGGCCAGCATTGGCGGCGAGTGTCTTGGGGATAATTAATAAAGCATCAGCGAAGGCGTCAACGCCCCACTTGGCCTTGCCCTTGACGGTCTTCTTGAAGGCGTCGCCCTTCAGGTGAGCGGCACAGGCGACCTGGAACGCACCGCCACCAGGAACCACGCTCTTGTCGACGATCATGTTGTAGACGCTGCGCAGGCCGTCTCGGACGGCGTCAGTGATCTGAGTGATGGTGTGGGAGTTCGGGCCCTTGATCATGAGCGTGACGGATTTTGGATCCTTGACCTCCTCAATGAAGGTGTACTTCTCTTCGCCCAGCTGCTGCTCGTATACGAGACCCGCCCAGCCGAGGACGTCGGGGCTCAGGTCATCGACGCTGTTCTGAGCGACACCTCCGCAGACAAGCTGCAGCCGCTCCATGTTCCTTCGCTTCGCTCTACGCAGGGCGAAGATGCCGTTCTTGGCCAAGACGTCCAGGGATAGAGGGTCGATACCCTTCTGGTTGACGATAACGAAGCTCTTCTTGGGGTCGTTGCCGCAGACTTCCTTCTTCAACTCGACGATCTTCTTCAGCTTCGCATCAACAAATCGCCTCTCGCTCTCGACCAACTTCTCTCGCTGCTCCGCGCTAGAATAGAAGAATCCGGAGTTGATTTCGGACTTCTCGTACTCCAGGCTGACATTCAACGTTAAGACGTAGGCGTTCTCCACTCTCTTGGGCATGTCGGGATGTCTAGCACCATGGTCCAAGGCCAGACCACGGATGAGCTGGGTATCTGAGGCTGTCCTGTGTTGCATCTTCATGATCTCTATCATGTGTAAGTCGGGTTTCGCGGGTGGCTGGTAGATAGCTAGGACGGCATCGACGATATCGGGGGTGAGCTTCTTGGCTAGGCTCGCGTTGAGCTTCGTGGACAGCGACGTCCGGGCCACGGACAGCAGGAGTTCTCGGTCAACTTCCTTAGGTAGCTTGAAGTCGTCAAGGAACTAGAACGGACGAAGGCTTGGTCAGCATCGGGATCGGCTCAAGCGGGGCGGGATGGGCAGGAAGATAGTGGGTTACGGACCTTCAAGGATGCGTTCTTTGCGATCTCGAAACCTTCCGTAATGATGCGCGGATGTAGTCCCTCTGAGATATACCTGTCCGCCTGTTTCAGAAGCTCTCCGACCAACAAGACGACCGATGTCGTGCCGTCACCACAGATGTCGTCCTGGGCAGTGGCAGCTCTCGCGATCATGACGGCGGTGGGGTTTTGTATTTGCATCTCTCTCAGCAAGACGTTCCCGTCCTTGGTGAGTTTGATCTATACAGAAGTGTCAGAATCGGCTCCCGTTTATCGTGATCGTGTTCCGATCCGAAGGACCTGGCGACCTGGGGGGTTTCGTTACCTGTCCCGCACCATCCACGAGCCTGGATCCATCACCGGATATGTCAGTCAAAAAAAGCAGCTAGGAAGACGTCTGGCGCATCTCCACGTACATTTTTATCGTTCCCAGAGGACCCAAGTTGGATTTGAGAACATCTTGCAGGCCCTCACCAGCACTGATGTTAACCCGTAGAGCCTCACCCCGCCGCTATAGGAGATCCAAGTCAGCCCAATCGCACCTCGAAACGGTTCAGATCTCTAAGAGTAAGGCATACCCGTGACTCGGCTTTAGGGTTGAGAAGCTGCGCAGCCGACATGGCGTTCTTTTGCTCGAATACGGGATATTAATATGACTAAGGAAGGATTAGCAGTCGAGAAGGGAACACACAAACAACCCTTTGCAGGTTCAACAGTCAACAGATGTTAATCAGTTCGAGGTGGGAAGCTATCACAAAGTGGGTCTTATCGTCCAGAACTTTTCTTGGATGGATAAGGTACCTAAGTACATACCAAGAACTACATACCTGGGTACCGGCAACACAGCCTTGCCTGCCTTATGCCCCTGCAGCTGCGTTTTGTTCACCACTATGTACCTTGTCCCGCCCAGTCAATTTGGCTGGCTTAAAGCCCTAAAGCATAATGACGTCCAATGGCACCTACTACTATTTCAAATGATTTTGAATTTCTTCTAATACTAAATATAATCGAAAAAAAAGCAACAAATGTGAAACTAGATGGAACGTTAAATTCGTCTTTATTTTAAAGTTCCTGCATAATAAGATTACAGCCTTGTACCAAATAATACATGCGCACAAAATTAAAAGGGTGCGCAAACAAGCGCCGCTGGCATTAGCCGCTAGCCCGGGGTTATGGCATTGAAGAAGTACACTTACTATGGTACCTATAGATGTTTCTGCCGTTCATTCGTTTAAGGGTAGAAGTATGCCTTTGATAGATAGCCCCTGGATTTGCTGAGAACCATAAAGCTGAACCTCTGTGGGCGGCTACCGTGCTCATATCACTGTTTGCTTACCTAGCCGGCGCGTCTAGACACTAGAGGCCGGCTAGCAATGGACTTGCGAAAGCTCGGGTCGCCGTTAGAGTGATAAGTCCGTCGACCGGCGGTGAGGTACTTGCTCAGCGCCAAACCTCTCCTATTTGAGATGGCCTCAAGCCCATCGTATCTTCTCCCGCGCACCCACTGCCTGAAGCATCCGCGCTCCCGAAGCACCGGGTCGACATTCTCGCATTGGGGAAATGCGGTCTTCAAGAAAATAATCACAGGCTCAGTCTCCGGCATGCTCTTCATCGCCGACTGAACTAGCTCGTTTTCTCTGTCTACCATGCGTAGACGATTCTTGTATCCCCAACAGCCTTGCGTGAGAAGCGAGGCGTCTATCTCCTTTGGTTCATCCCTGTCCTTGACGGCCTTCATATTGTACTTGAGCATGTTATGGATCCATTGCTCCTCGAATACGCATTTCAAGCCTCCTTTTCTCCCCCACTCATCGTGTAGGTGGTGCAACAGTCTCGCGGGCCGCTTGTGGGTCAATGCTTTCGCGCCGCCAAAAGCAGTCATGCTCCGCACCTGGTCAAAGGCCGGTCGTAGTAAGATAGGAAGCCTCTTATCATCGAGGTTGATAACTGCCCGGTTGTTCTCCGTATAGATACCGAGATCCGCGGTACACTCGACGGTCAACAAGGATAGTAGGAAAGTCTTGACCCCTGCAAAGTGACCATCCAAGAAAGTCTTCCTGAAGCAGTCGCTGGCTTCGACCCCTCGGTAGGTATCTTCTACCAACTCGAGCACGTTCGCGAGGACAGTACCGCCTACAAGACTTCCTGGAAGCAGCCTCCTGGATGCAAAGGCGCGAATGCTTCGAATCCAGAAGATGTCATTGATGCGGTCGTACCATTCGACCCGATGGACTTTCTCGGGGAGCAATCCGCCTATTTTGTTGTACGACGTTTCAGTGAGACGTCGTACATTCTCTGAGACCGTCCCAGAGTATACGAACGTGACCCCTCTCTTAAGCAGCATCCTTCTGGGCTCGGCGCATGCATGGAACATGGCAGGCGGTAGGACTGAAGGGTAATTGAGCGGATAGGGCGGGTAGAGGGGCCAATCGTCCAAGGACACGAACCGCCGTGGTGGGAGCGCTAATCTCCAAATCATGAGGCGTATATCCAGCGGAAGGCGCCTGAAACGCGTGAAATTTCTGGGGGCATTGGACTCGACGATTTTAGGACCTGATTCGCATTTCTTATTTGGTTTCGCCGAGATCGGCACACTGTCGGGGAAATCAGTGGCCTCTGTGGATGTCGACAACACACTGGATATGCTATTCGTGGCCTCCGGTGATATCGACTCACTGTTTGAATCATCAGTGGCTTCGTGGGACATCAACAACACACCGCCTGAACCATCAGTAGTCCCTGTGAATGTTGACCCCATGCTGTCTTTTTCGTCAAAGACGTCGTCGATACATGAGACGGTATCGTCAGCTTGCATGTCTATGCTGACCCCTACTAGCCACTTTAGGACGGCGGTAGCACCCGGTGATAGTATATCAACGGCCATGTTTTCGTCTATTGGCGGGTGATGGTGAGGGAAGGGCGTTTGTTTGGGGTGGCTTGCGGCTCGTGTTAGCGAGGTGTCGCAGATCGCTGAATTATCCACGTCTCCCCTGGTGTACATACGAAGTAAGCCTATAGTTCCTGTTCGCTTCCTTGATTTGAAGTGGCTTTTATATAATCAGCCTCGGTAACGCCTGGAAAGCGATGTAGTGAGGAGAAATTTCGTAGAGATATCTGTACTGTAGGCTGGAGGAGTTCTTTATATAGTTACGCTGTGTGGCGAGATAAGGTTATACAGCTTTTCATGCAGCGGTAATATCTGGCCAGTTGAGTTGCTTCAAACTTCTCCTGTAGCTAAAACTAAAGAAGATGGCGAGACTACACCTACCAGTTAAAAGTGAACATGGCTCAAACCTCCGCGGTAGCTTTTTGCCATCCTTTGGGGTATTAACCTCGATTCCTGGAAGCCTATGTTGCACGTGGCCTACTTGCTTATACCAAGGAAAGTATAAATCACCAGTGGATGTAGGGATGATATCGCTTCATCACCCAGAACGCACAAATTTATTCCCTACCCTGCGATAGGGGCTCATATGATGCAACGGGGGACCATACACCAGGTCGGTCCGACTCTCATTCACTCGCGTCGGCTGGCAGATAATATGTAGTCACTCGTTCAGTAAGGCCAGACTGAGTTCGTGGACTTGAAAGCCAGCAGGTTTAGACCAAAGGAACGAATTAAAACTCACACGACATAGCACAGTAATCGAGACGTAACCCAAAAGGCACAGCTTAGGGTTTATATGGCTCATAGAAACTTCCATTGGTCTTATTACAAGGCCAAGCCTGCCATGTGATTCGAAATCTACAAGTGCAATGGTCACGCTTTGAATTTATCCGCGTTTTTTGCATACGTTGAGCCGTATCAGCGGGCTTCTCATTACCTACCTACATTATATATACAGCTTCCCCCCTTTTCACGTTATACTGAAGATACATATTCTTATCGTGACTTAGTCTTCCTGAAGCCCCCATATAGGAATAATTCTTGTATATATAAGCTATAATGCTCTACGGCGGCGGTTGATCTATTTTAAGGTGCGATGAGCAATAAGGTAGCGACGCGGTCTTGAAGGCTTAAAATTTCTATTATGGAAGGGAAATTCAGGGGTTTGTAGCCACAGTAGCCCCGCCGATGTGGCTAGTGCTTTGTGTGCCTAAAGTGTGGCTCAGAGCTAGGCACGTTTCATTTGCTACGAAGGCCAGTTCCAATTGTCTCAGTCCTTCACTCTGTGTCAGCTTTCGTACATGTAATTATCGGACAATTGAGTCGCTACCATAGCAACGGCGAAATCTAATAACTATGCGGTTCTCGTGGCTGCTCGAGAAGACGTCTCTATTGACGTCGGTCTTCTCGACGACTGAGACAAGTATCGATGACAGCGATAGTTCCGTGAAGCAGGTCGCTATTATTGGTGAGTTAGACGCGTTTAACCCCATCGATCGCCATTACTCTTAGAACAGGTCGGCTTTGGTGACCACTCATACATATGGGTGTGGAATAAAGTTAGCGTGATTCCTCTACCACATCACGCATGAGCTTGCTGGGCAGAAGATACCGCGACGGACGCGCGTAGACGCGTACTAACATCCGTTCTTGGCAGGCGCCGGTGCGGCTGGATCCTCTGCTGCCTACCATCTCCGCAGGTATGCGGAAGAAGCCGGCATCCCTATCAACATCACCGTGTTTGAGAAGACGGCCCATATCGGCGGCCGGACGCTCACGGTGAACGTCTATGATGACCCTCTCAGCCCGGTGGAGCTTGGCGCGTCCATCTTCATAGACGCTAACCATATTCTGTTCAACGCCACTAGGGAGTTCAACCTCTCAACCGCCAAACCGGGCACGGATGAGAAGGGTGACTTAGCAATCTGGGATGGCAATCACTTCGTCTTCAGGCAAAACTCCAATTCATGGGGTTGGTGGAATCTAGCCAAGTTGTTTTGGAAGTACGGCACCGCGCCGTATTACACGGATAAGCTTATGCGGGACACCTTGGCCACCTTCTTGAGGCTCTACCAGGCGCCTTACTTCCCTTTCCGCTCGCTTTCAGAGAGAGCTTATGAGCTGGGCCTCACTAAGATCACCGGTTTGACGGGTGAGCAATTCCTCGCTGAGAACAAGGTATGTTAGCATCCGTCGATTAACCGCCTGCGATGACTGACTGTCCTGGTCAAGATCGACTCTAAATACGCCCACGACATCGTGCAGGCCAGCACCCGGGTGAACTATGCTTCGAACCTCGCCCGGATCCACGGGCTTGGTGCTATGGTACGTTCGCCATTACGAGAAGCAGATTAGACGACTGACCCTTCTCTAGGTCTCCATGGCCCCAGAGGGTGCGATGCAAGTCACCGGAGGTAATTGGCAGATCTTCTCAAAGATGGTCGAAGCCTCAAATGCACGCATTCTCCTGAACTCCCCGGTGACTTCCATCGAACTGAAAGAGAGTGCGGATCCGGACTCCAAGGCATCCAAGTACGTCATTAAGACGGCGTCGCCAAGTTCTTGGGCGGGCCGGGCTGAAACCCATTCGGTGAGCTTTGACGGCGTCGTTATTGCAACGCCGTACCAGTTCAGCGGCATCAAGAATGCCAACGACCTCATCGAGCAGCCTATTGACGAAATTCCATATGCCACTTTGCACGTGACCCTTTTCGCTTCCCCCTTCCGATTCAGCTCCAAGTTTTTCAAGTTGGACCCCGCGACCGAGGCGCCAACCTCCGTCCTTACCACGCTTGCGGAAAGCGATGACGGTGCCGATGGCGCCGGCCTTCCAGGCTTCTACTCTGCGTCCCTCGTCAAGGTTGTCACGAACCCCAAAACGCTTAACAAGGAATACGTCTACAAGATCTTTTCGCCCGAGAAAGTCTCGTCCGAGTTTCTATCTTCGCTTCTCGGCGTAACAGTGCCGGACACGTTCACCGGATCAGCCGGCGCGAGCGGTGAGGAAGGCACTGAGGTCGTCGAGCCCATCTCGTGGTACCACCCCACCGTCTTCCACCCATATCCGGTCAAGTACCCGCGCGTCACCTTCCAGGACCCCATCCTTCGGGATGGCCTGTATTACACCTCGGGCATCGAGAGCTTCATCTCGACCATGGAAACCAGCGCCCTAATGGGCATGAACGTAGCTCGGCTCATTGTGGACGACTACCTGGCGTCCTCATCTCCTGTGGAAACCAATGCCACTAATACCACCGATACCACCGACTCCACGGAACCCGTGGCTCTGCAAGTAGACCACGAGCAATACGTCTTGGAAGAACAGCAGAACGAGGTGCCTGAGAGCTATGGTCAGCCCCTCGTAGAGCAGGAGGATCTGGCCAAGGTGCCTGAGAGCCATGAGGAACCTATCGCAGAACAGCAGGAGCAGGACCATGTGCCGGAGAGTCAAGAGGAACCCACCGTAGAGCAGAAGGAGCAGGACGAGGTGCCGTCGATTCATGATGATCCCGTCGTAGAGCAGAAGGAGCTCTAAATCTTTGTGTTTGGATACTTCCCTATGGGTGGTGCCGGTGCTTGTCGTTTTTCTGTCAGTCCTCAGATCGTCCATATTTCCTACAGCGTTTTAACTACACGAGGCTGTCCTGGGGAGGGTGCTCGTGGATATCATATGGTTCTGGGTTGGCAGAGACTATTATCATTATCAGTTTTCGTTAATATATTTACTTGGATCTGAACGTATGTCCCTCTATTTAGAGTCGTAAGCCAGACAACACCATGCAAGCTTTTACCTCAAAAGACCTGTTAGGGTCTTTCCGTTTTCTCGAAGATGAAGAATGCAGTGTTATTATATAATAAGACAAACCCGAACAACATATATGCCGGGTATGAGGAAATTCTGCAGTTCCCCTTATGATTTCTGTGTCACCGTCTATCCATGAAGGGTCAGCAAGGCTACCTATTGGCTCTTCAGACTAAGCCGGCGCCCTGACCTGCGGTCTACGGTGGGACACGCTGAGCTGGGAACATACCGGGCTAGGTACTAGGCTAAAATAATGTCCTTAACATCGTTAAAGCACCCGATTTGTGGTCTTGAACGGTCCGTCGGATCACTGTGGGGCATTACCGGGCTTATATGCACAGGAATCCTGCTGATTGAGGTAGGATAAGTATGTCTATGCCACAATTTAATGGGTGTCTTCAGTATGGATGGAAACATGTGTATTGTGTGTGACGGCGTGCCTTCCAACACGAAACTATGCGTAGAAGAGTTACATACAGTATAAATACAAAATGCCACCGTCGTATTCCGGTCACGTGACAACCTTGACGCCGTATCAATCTGAGAGTCGTATAAGAGCCGTATGGCCTCTACACCATGACATCAGTCCTTCTCAAGCTGAAAAGTTCCGAACCATAATTTCCTGTTGCTTCCCCAGGTCCCTTTCAAAGACCCTTTGTGCGGATCTATCTGCCCGCGATAGAGCCATCCATGTGCCTGATACAACTTGACGAACCAAACCGTCCCGATCGAGTCAACGAAGCCGTGGAACTGAAAGGGGCCAACCTCGTCCGTACCCCTGTTTGAGAAAGTGTATGGTTGGGAGCCCTGGTGCGGCTCCGCAGGGATGTTGATAGAGAAGGGCTCCCTCTCGCCCTGCTGCCAGGAGAGGTACTCATAGTGGCCGGTCCAATGCCCCGAAATGGCCTTCATAGCCCTCATCGCACTAAGATCCGCAGCCTTGTTTTGAGTGACAGCCAGAAGAGACGGCCGCCGACTGATATTCAGCGTGAAACTGTCCATGTAGTTTTGGATGAATTCAAGGCCCTGCTCCCCATGTACGATTGCCAGGTCGATCGGTGTCGAGCCGACCATGTCCTCAATTGAGACACTCGCACCGTGGTCTACGAGAAGCTCCGCCACGTCGAGGTGGAGGTGTCTGGTTGCGTGGTGCAGCGCTACCCGCCCGTTTAAGTCCCCAAGGTTGACCTTCGCGCGATTCTCCAGCAGGACCTTAACGATGGGCAAGTGTCCTCTTGCTGAAGCCGCATGCAACGCTTCGCCGAGAACGTGGGCGGAAAGAGTATTATTCGCCTCGGTCAAGAATTTGTTCACCCCCCTCAAGTCGCCGTTGTACGCCAGCATGACCAGACTGTTATTGTCGAGAGCCTGGGCTGATGTTGACCCTCGAGACGGGCTGCCGCCCGTTGAGGTCTGGATCTGGAAGCAACCTCGACGAACCAGGAGCTGCATCATGTCAAGATCAGAATTCTCGGCAGCAAGATCAAAGGCTGACTTTTGAGGGTGCTCGCATATACATTGCAATGATGCTCCCATATCCAGTAACCACTCCACCGCTGACGGATTTTGCGTCTCTATGGCAAGCATCAATGCTGTAACATTGCCCGCTGTCTTTTGGTCTAGGTTTGCGTCATGTTGGAATAAAAACTTGGCAGTCGAGAGGTGGCCATTGACGACGGCAGCGTGCAGCGCGCAGTGTATCCCGGCGCTTGAATCAGGATTGCAGGCCACACTAACGCCGGCATCGATCAGAGCCTTGACTACGTCGAGGTTCCCATAAGATGCAGCGATCTGCAACGGCGTCCACCCATCCTCGTCGGCCGTGTTGGGCATAGCTCCCATCTCGAGGAGCTTCTTGACTAATTTCAGCGACCAGACTGCCTTATTAAGCGCAGTCGATCCGTCGGGAAAAACTGTGTTTGCCGAAACTCCGTTGTTAAGTAACACGTCCACTAGGAATTCATTCCCGCTCTCAATAGCCACCTTCAAGGGAGGCTCAGCAGCGCTGCCACTGGAGTTCAGGTCTGCTCCTCTCCGTGCCAAGACAGACAGTACGTCCGTATGCCCAAACAAACAGGCCAGATTCGTTGCTGTCAAAGAAGTAGCTGTCATTGCGTTGATATTAGCTCCATGGTCGAGGAGCAGCTTTACGATCTCGACACTGCCCCTTTTCGCAGCGTGGTGCAGTGCCGTCCACCCGGATTCGTCAACTGCCATCACATTGGCTTCAGCAGAGAGGAGAATCCGGACCATTTCCGGAGTCGACATAGCTGCAGCAGCAATAATAGATGCGCCAAATTGCCCACCCTCCTGCGACACGTCGACGTGACGATTTAACAGGTACTTCACCAGCTCCACGTGATTTTGCGCGACGGCCGCCTGTAGCGGGAAGCCAAAACGGCCGCCTGCGCAACCACATTCAAGCCCCCGATCCTCAAGCCATTTTACGACGTCGATTAAACCAAGCAGAGAAGCATAGTAGATAGGTGTCTCTACATTTTGGGATGTAGATCTGTCGTGGCGCTCACAGTCTGTCTCGTAGGAAATATCACTCACACTGACCCACTCGTCAATGTCTGAGTCTGTCAGTTCGGCCTCCATGAGAGGAGTCCAGACTTTCCAGCTGGAAATAGACGGGTCGAATACCTTCTGTGTCCGATATATAATGTCTCCAGACGGTGTCGGCTTCTCGTGATAGCTGTGAAAGTACCAAGCCCAGGCTGCGTAGGACAAGAAGGGGTACGTCTCAGTATTTAGAGGGATGTCCTTGAAGGTATCCAGCGTGAGATAACGCAGGCAAATGTTGGAGAGCCGGATATCCTCAGCTACTGCATCCGCTAGGCCAAGTTCCGCTGCCCATAGGTTGGGAGGGCTAGTACGAGATAGACTAGATAGGTATTCCTTGACGGAGAAGTGGACAAAATGAACGGTATGATCAGCCAGTGGTGTCTCTGGCGAGCTCGCCCTCAGCTGCAGAAGGGATCCGCATCGTCCCAAAATCATCTCCTTCACATAGTCTTCGTCAACGAAGCCGTCATACCATGTGTCCGGCAAGTCATCTTCCGGGTACCCGTCCAAGTCTTCGTCTGAGACCACCAATGCTTCCGCCAGCTGCTTGACCTGGAGAGGCCGGATGGCAAACAGAGTCCATCGTAGGATCATGACAGCCTTTGCCTTCTCGGCATGTGGCAGCCGGATGATCTTCTCAACCTCACGGGAATAAGCGTCACTGATACCTGAGGGCATTTCGGTGACTGTCTTGGTGAGCTGCTTAGCGTTCTGCCCAGGTGAGATTTCCTGCTCCAGGAGCTTGATCCACAGAAACATGCCTTCGCTCCTCTCGGCAGCCTGGCTGGCAATCTTTTGTCGCAGCTCCTCCGGTTTTTTGGAGAGCTTCTTGTTGACCATGAACTCTGAGAACGACTGCACGTCCGCAGCGGTGTCTTTGACCGTAATCCCGTACTCCAGTATCTTTAGTCCATCACTCTCACTTGAGTCATCTTGTCCCAGATACTCTCTAATATCAGGGACATCTCTACTGACCACCATCACCCGCGACTTGGTCTTACGTAGATTCTTGAGTAGCTCACAGAGGAAGAGGTTTCTCGGGTCGTTGTGATGATAGCGAGCGCCCGCGTCGATGTCGGTACACTCGTCGAAGCCGTCTACGACGAAAGTGCAACCCTCTACGGCATCCCCGATAGCAGAAAACAGCTCCCACAATCCAAGATTGGTTAGCGCCTGTTCCCTCTTCCGCTCTTTATAGACAGAGTTCATGATCAACATAATTCGTTCGTCTTGCTGGAGCAGTTGCGTTAGCCAGCACCGGAGAATCGCGTACGGATCACGGGTAAGCTGGTTGTCGGCCACACAGAAGAAGTACGATAGAGGGGCCTGCTTCTGTTGTTCAAGGTGTCGAATAATCCAAGCCGACAAGAAGGTCTTTCCAAAGCCAGCTGGGCCATGGATCCACAACAGTCGTGCTCCGGGGTCCTCGCCCGAAATCCAAGCATGATACTCCGGTAGCTGTATTACCCACTCGCAAGTTCCGCTATGATGGTATTGGAGGGCAGTTTCATAGGTGTTTTTGGTATCTATACCGTTGATCCAGGCCGACAACCGCCTACGTATCTCCTCGTGCGAAGCATGGGAGACTTCCACGCCTTGCCGGAGTCGTTTGATGATATCGTCTAGCTTGGACCCGTTCACTTCGTCTTGTACAAAAGAAACGAGCTTAAAAACTTCTTCTTCTTGCTTCTCGATGCACAGCATGGGTTCCTCGACTACCGACTTAGCGATGCGAATGGTACTTTTGAGAGCCCGCTCTATTTCTAAACATCAGAAATCACCCTTGGCAAGGGCCTACTATAGCATTGGTCAAACGTACTAACGCTGCTCTGTCCGTAGTATCGGCTCGCGTGCGCAAGGAATCTCAAAGCAGACCCATAGAGCTTGACAAGCGCGACAGAAAGTTGTTTTGTTAGATTTGAGGTTCGGAAGAGAACTCTGGCCTCAACCTCTGTGTACCTGGTAATGATACTTGAAATAGCTTCGATATTCTCGACCATGCCACCGAATGTCTCGCAGTCATTGACGGCCATCTAAGAGATATGAGATACAGGTCGCTGTGTTGTTCGGTCCACACATTACTTACCTGGAGGAGGGCCCTTACAGCCATCCAGGGGATGGCAGCGTGGCCAGGATCAAGCTGGACCGCCACGTCCCCCACTTGTTTGAACTTGTCCAGCCAGAAGCACACCTTGCTTAGGGTGTCTCTGACTAGCACCTTCTCACCCGCTTCGTTGGTGTAGAGCACCCATTGTTTCTTCTCGCAGTCCTTCTTCTTCTCTTCAACAACTTGGATGATTTCGGATGGCTGAGGATTTGCTTTGCCATGACCGGATTTGAGTGCCTTCTTGTCCTCGTCAGATAAGGTATCAAAAGCCTTACCCCAGAGATTGGGCTGGGCAACCAGCTGCATTTGGTCTCGTTAATACATGCTGATGACTAGAAGGTCTGCGCAAACTCGCCTCTTCCGATGCGGGATCCATATCCTTGAGGCTAATTAATTATTAAGAAAATCAAACGTCTGGAATTAACGAGGAGCCTGTGCGTAATTGAAGTGCTATGTTCTTTTGATCCTCTATCATATAGTAGAGAAAGGCACTCCAGAGCAGGTCATCTCAGAAGGTCGCCATTTCTCTAACTGTTCAATGAGTGATTTGTTGTGAGGTCGACAAACATGCCAGCTGTGACAGAAAGGCCCCCTTTGAGAGCTTCAGGGATCTTCCGGAACAGGGTTATTCCTCTCCGAAGCCCTATATCAGTGGATCGCCACTCCACAAGTGGGATCACCGCTCTTTAGCTCACTGGATGTCAATATAGCACCCAAGTGCTTGGGTAGATGCTTCCTAGTGAGTGTGCCATCAGCTCAATGGAGCCGAGCTGCGGTTACCTGAAAGAAAAGCTCCGTTTATTGAGCTTCCCGACCACGGGGGCAGCCTGACAGGTGCTTGACAAATATATTGGCGCAGTGTCCTAAATAAACTGAACGCTCCGCACCCAGGTCTAGCACCAGGAATGCTATATGAAAAAGTAGAGATGTATTATCTGAATATACGGAATGATATGAGAAGCCGTATATCGATGTATGCATTTAAGAAATGAATGTAATAAGTCATTGCTTAGAACGTTTTTGGACGGTTATGTTGAAGGTGCTCCAATTTTTGTGTCAACCACCTGCCTGATAGGTAGGTTTAAGACGAGGGAGAGCTGACGGCGTGGGTGCCAGTGCTGTAATAAAAACCGAGTCTACCCGTATCCACTACCCGCCTAAACTAATAACATGGGTACGGAACCCGGACGGCAGTCTGTTCGGGAAACTGGTACGAACAGATACCTCAGCGAGCTCAGACCCCATTTCGAGCATTCGAATCATTCTGCCAGATATAGGGGACGTCGGTTGTGTTGTGGTATTCGGCTAGTTAGGCTAATTACGTGTGCTATAGCACGCGTACTGCCTTTAAGTCACCCAGTCACGGAACATATATATTCCGGTCGTAGGTGGCTCTTCCCTACTTGGGGTGCACTTCACTAGCTGACAGTTAGCCAGGTCGACGGTCCATGTCAACGACAACCTTTCCTTTGCGCATGACGGCTGGCTCGGCCTGCTGGTGCAGGCCTCGCAAGCTGTCATGCGCTCCGGGCGGGATGCTCCCCCACCTTCTGGGATGAGGGTGTTAACGGCAAGGTCAATTAAAATAGGTTAGTCAGGCTAGGGTCCAGTAGGCGATGACGTTTGGCGATATGACTAAAGAAGGTCGACGATTGTAAGACCCTGACATCACACACCGAAGCATATAACTGAAGAAGGAGTGTATTAAAGGTTGCTTGACCTCTAGAAGACCCTAGATAGAAGGTGAAGGTAGTGAACCCTCCTTAAATACAGATAAAAACAGTGGTAGACAAGAGACAACGGTACCGGAGTGACTGAAGCAGTTTCCACTAGCCTGTTAGCTAACTAAGCCATGGCGTTGCTAGGTTCAACAACGATAAGGTCAAAGATAAGGTCAAAGATAAAGTCAGCTCCAGGGGCGTTGCCAGTTCTCGCACGGGCCATAGATATTAACTGGATCTAGGAGGCGGACCTATACAGTACTTATATACCATTTGGACCTATCCGACCCAGAAGTACGGGCCGCATGCTGCTTATTGAATTACTTTCCTATTTGGGAAGTCGGCTCCCAGTAACAAAAAGTCGCAACACAATAACCCTCGTACACTCCCTTCCACAAGCTCAGTACGTTAAAATGAGGGAATAAGAGCTTCATATCACCAGCCCCGTCAAACCTCATCACCTTGGGGGCCCCTCCTCCCCCTTCGTCGAGTAGGAACATCACACAAGGATGCCAGCAAATCTGACTGCAGGTCAGCATTGTGCACTTCTGTTTCTACTGAGCGTGTTCAACGGACCTCCCTGGCCGTCTTCATTTCCAATATGGGGGCGGTGAAGCCACTTCTTCATCTTCTGCTCCGGATTTACCTGGTCCCAGAGGCCCTTGTTCCCAATGATTCGGATCTGGGGATATTTGTCCAGTATACGATACGGGATTCTTAGAATTGGTCTCAGAATGGCACGGATCCAGGGGTTGAAGGCGATAGAGATGGAGAGCATTATGACAATAGAGGACAATCCAACTACAACGATTAGAAAATGGCAACTTGAGACGCCACGGCTTGTAGAACTTACACATATACCCTAGTTGCTCATTGAGCGTCATCCATGATGCGTCATTTATCTGGGCGTTGTTCATGCCGAAGAAAGCTGCGAAGAAGCCCAGGGGAAGCTGGATTTGAGGTTGCAGTGTTAATCAGGGGTAGGCAAGCATATCAACTTGGCCTTGGATGACCTACAAAGAAAATAGTGACTATCGTAAGAGCCATGATGCTTCGGCCTTGCTGGAGAGCGGCCTTTGCTTCGACGATGGATGTCTGTTGCTGTTTCAAAGATAAAAGTACCTGGAGCTATTCCAAGGTTATGATATCACTCTTTGCAGTGGTTGGTCTTGTTGCTCACCTGTTGGTATGTACGGAGTGCCGAGTCTTCCAAATCTTGGATCTCCGCCTGCCGGCTTTCGATGAGCTCTATAGTTCCTTCAGCCTCAAGAAGAGTCGCTTCCAACGCTTTATCCTTCTTAGCGTTCACGCCGGGCTCCTCGCCATCCGAGGGAGCATTCCCATCATTGGATGCGGCTTGGATTTTCGTCATCTCTTGTAGCAGTTGCTTCAGTAACGCTATCTCCCCCTGCTTGTCCTTGCCAAGTGGGTCAAAGAGATGTCTCTTGAAGTCCTTCACGACTTTCAGTTGCTCGGTATATATCTTCTTCATAATCTTTAGCTCCTCTGCAATGTCTTGTGCTTCTCTGAAGAGGACTCCTTCAGGGTTGAGATTGAGATTTTTTGTCCCAACGTTCTCTGTGCGAAGGGCTCTCCAAAAGCCGTCGTAGGCAATAGCGGTCATCTCCGTCTAAAACAGTTAGCACATGTACTGATGCCCTTGGTGCTGCTACAACGCAACTTACGACGTTGCCAATAGCCGATGCGAACAAGTCCATAACTTCAGGTCGCTGGTCCAGAGGCTTGGTCCGATCGAAGAAGACACGGGAACATTGGTCGATGATAATGAGGGCTATAAGATTATCAGAGTGAGCGAGCCGGTAATATGAAGGGGAAGGAGGACATACCGAGATGATAAATGGATTTGATCTCCTCTTTTCCGGTTTCTAGGCGCTCTCGAAGAGTCTTCTGGACGCCAGAGGGGTCGGGTTTGTTCCTGCCCCATCTTCTCGGAAACGAAGTGATAATGGTGTCTGCCTAGACATTAGCGTATCACTCTTCCCGCAGAGGTGTTTGAAGAGACTGACTATCGTCCAGTATCCACAGCCACAGCTGGTCGACCATAACCACACGTGTGTAGCCAGTTCTTGTGCCTCGATAGACTACCTGGTCTTTATCTCTCTGTGAGGTGTCCTCCAAAGTGACAAAGTAGTATTGATCAAGGGTACGCCGTATGTGCAGCGGCGGGTCCGCCTTGACGTGTTCCCGCAGTAGCCTCTCGTCAGCTTCGTAGTCCATTTCTTCGGCTACTCTAGCGACAGTCATTAAATACGTCCCGAGCAGTGATCTAGCGCTGTCATTAATGGAGGCTTGAAGAGACATGATTACCGGGGATGAGCTCACTTGAGTTTGGGCGGCTGTGGTGTGGATTTTCTTCTGCCTTCAATGACTTTCTTCGCGACTTCTTCAACGACCCTGCTAAACCCTGGCGGCTCTGCCTCGTATTGCATCCCTTCATTTATAACCTGGACCATCTTCGCCCGTCGGCTACTGGCCTCCCAGTGCAAATATGGCAGCTGGAAGCATTTATCAGAGTCTTGCGCGGAGAAGAATCGTGGCGTTACTCACGAATAGGGCTATATTCTTTTCTCTTTGAGGAAATGAATTATTGTCTTTCACAACAGGCGACGGGCGAGAATTAGACGCGTTTGGGCCATTTGACACCGGATCTACCACTTCGTCAGAATGGCAAGGGAACACAGCTGGCCGGACCTACCACGAGGGATGATGGAACACCTAGATCTCATGTGCCTGGCATGCACAGGCCCCCCCTTGCCAGCTGATGAACCTCCCGTCCCGTGCATTTGCCCGCGCCAGAACTCACGTGCTAGCAGTTTCTCTGTCTTTCTTGCATTTGGATCATAAGGTTTGCGGTCGTCAATCGGTTTAGGGTCCTCTTTGTAATACCTGGCGATTGCTGTCTATCATCGTTGGAGTTAGTAAGTCTACCAATGCTGTATTTGATTTCTTCTCACCTCTATCCAAGACATGTTGTTTGTGGGAAAGTGGAAGTATCGGATGTTATTCCGGGGACATTCTTCCGCCAAGGGATTGTCGTCCGGCTCGTTGAGGATCTTGTGCATCGAGATCTTCTGATTCGGAAACTGGCCATTATATTTTGGATGCTCGTAGTCGTAACCCACGAAGGTGTTCGTGTCCTCGGCGAATCGAAAGTGCATTACACTAGCTTTGAGCCCATATAGGGGCTCAGGTTTGACATCTTCCTCCCCGGGGATGAGACCAGCGGTGTTTGGGTCTGTTGCTTCCGGCTGAGACTGTGCCGGCACGCCCTTAGCAGGCGCCTCCCATCCTTTCAAAAGCTGAATAAGCTCAACATGTCTCCTGTACTTCCGGTCCAGGTGTCCTGCCCATTTTTCCTCCAAGTCTTTTTGCTTCCGGGAAAGTTCGATTCCCTCATTAGTTTTCTGGTTCTGAAGACGCCGTACTTTCTCCAACTCTGCCTTGAATCCTGGGTGGTTGCTGACCACCTTGAGTTTCCGCTCGTTTAGTTCCTTTTGCGACTTTCTTACTTCTCGCTCGAAGTTCCCGACGTTCCTCGCTACCTCTTCTCTCCACTCCTTTTTGCTACTGTGGAGCTTTTCCATCAAGTCTTTCTTGTTCGCATAGGACGAGAATTGCTTCCGGACTTCCCCAATCCTCGTGAGTTCACGCTCCACTCGTCTCAGTTGCGGTTCCTCTAAATTTCGGAGAAACTCTGGCCGGTACTGGAGCCGGAGGCTAAGGTAGGCGCTGGTGGTATCCTGGCAGTGCTTCCATGGCTCTTTTTCATAGTCCTCAACCGACGAGCCGGGCTTGAGGTACTGTGTATCAACAAATTCATCCCCTATTTTCGCAACGTCCCCCCTCAACTCGTTGGTGCCGTTTCGGATGGCCATTGAGATTGAATGATGAATGCGGAGGGTCTCCTTGTTGCCTTACCATTGTGGGGTGTGTCAACATCATAGATATCACTGCGCTGAGCATCGGCGAGGCCGCAGAGGTCGGCGATTCAACGACACCATCACGGCTACGGAACCCGTAAATGTTGGAAGTATGCGATGATAGGACGTCTCTAAATTGACAGTGTTGCTACTACACATCCGGATGAACTGGTTATCGAAAGGTACATAGCCTCATTTTGGCCCCCGGCGGTAATGTCAGAAGCTGACAATATTGTATCCGCTCCTACCAATGGCATCCTTTCCCTGCAAGCCCTTTGGCTTGAGCCGGGGTGGTGTCAGCTAGCCAGGTGTGCTATAGCACACCAAATACGGAAAGGCCACATTCTAATTGGATAATTATATCCGATAGAATGACGTTTGTATAGCAATTCTTAAGAGATGATTCAAACCACTGATCATCCCAAATTGGCCAATCAACAGGAGTGGTAATTTCTTAGATCTACCATTTGGCAACGCGCCGGATAGTAGTTGTTAAAAAATTGTTGGTGCTGAGGCCTTGTGGCCATCTAGCTTAAGATAACAATAAAACGAAAATATTTTATATTTAGTAATCAAAGGGTTCATTCCGTTCTTTACTAACTCGTAACGTATTATAATAATTATATGAGCCAGGAACGTACAGATAATCCCGGCACGACTTATACCGAATGATATCCGGTGTTCATCGTCACTCATGTCTTGGCTCCGTTCGCTCTATGGTGTTCAGGAACAACCGATTACCCCATATGGTTAAATCCGCAGGGATCTGAACGTCCTTGCAACATGCTAACACAGTAGTGATGCTCGAATTGTGCTGTCTACATTCCAAATTCAGCTTGCGGGGGACGGAGGTCAACCTCCGATGCAAGTATGTTATTGTCGTTATCTTTAATTAACCCCTTTACCTCCCAAAGACCGTATTAGCTGTTCGATAAGCCTAGTTGTTATGGCCTGGTCACGCCTAACAGCTTCTAGTATATATATAGCTGTAAGCACCTAGTTGATTGCTACAATTGCGATCAGTGCCCAGTCTTTGCCCTTTGACGTAACGGTGCTGGGTGCAACCGTAACATTAGTGCCATTCATTGGCTATATGGTCCGCTATAACCCAGGACCATGATTCTTTACCATGGCATCATCACTACAGAGTTATGAGACCCTGACACCGCACACTGAAGCATTTGCAACCGAGGCAGGATACCTAAGTTATTTAGGTTGACCTCTCTAGAAGCTAATTAAAATAAGGGAGGTAGTGAGGCCTCCTCAAATGCATGTAAATACACCTGTAGCTGCAAGAAAGCTATACCGGTGGTGGCTTTATATGTAATTTGGCTTAGGGCTGATTTCTTGGGGCTAACCTAGGCTATTGATCAGCTGCTGACCCTTAGCTTGCACAAAAGTCCTATCCGTTTAGCGCACGGCTGCTGCCGGTACTTTCAAGTTAAGCTTAAGAGGGAGCGGGACCAGCCTCACTAGGCTGGATCAGTTGAGTTGGCGGGTTTTGTCCGCTGGTCCTATCTTCAACTATGCTCTTGTGGTTAACGTCGTTCAATGACGGATAAGACGGTTCACTCACCCCTGAATAACATACGATCGGATGATCATCGATAGACACGGTGTCAATTGAAGGATCCTATTCTATTACCATTTGCTACCCGATTAAGTCCGTTAGGTTCTCTATACATGTATTTCATCCTGGGAATTGCTCTAGAGGGTAGGTTGAAGCAGATGTACTGCGACACTTCGAGCCAACATAATGGTTATGACAATTTCCAGTTAAAGGGCGCGCCCCACCCCCAGCCCCGTTTACGCCAGTAGTCGGATATTGATGCAGCTAGAAGAGTTTTGCTCATATGCATCAATTGCCAACTGTCTGGAATTGCCTAATAATGTTAATCACAGATGCCCATTTCCTCCTAATGACACCACACCCAAAGTAGATACCTGCATGCACGTCACGAAGTAGCCCGCTACCATGGCTGTTGCTACGTTGACACGCTCCCAGTCGGCGGAGCCTGACATTCGACTGGAGGACTATCTCGACGACAAGCTCCAGTCTACCACCGATCTCGAGAATCTCGACAGCCTCATTGCGAACGTAGAAGTTCAACGAAGTCAGCTCCAAGCACAGCTCGAGCATGCCACCAAGGAGCTCGAAGATGTCCGACGGGCTGCCCAGGACCGGCAAGGCGGTCTTGCCAAGTCGATCGAAGAGTTTGAGAAGCTGCAGCGCAGCATTGATATTCGACTACGGATAGTCGCCGAGTCCGACGCACCCGACGAAGCGATCCGGAGGCTCGAACGTCCCATGAAACAGCTGCACAAGGTCGAGCTCGCACACAAATACTTGGAGCTGCTGCAAGACGTGGAGAATATGAGGTTGGAGGCTCGTTCGCACCTCCCGCAAAGCCCAAAGGCCGCATTGGAACCATATTCCAGGTTAAAGCAGCTGTCGGTGCGGCTGAAGGAGCTCCAGGGACCGGCCGACGAGGCCGCGCCACACCTCGTAAACTATGTCGAGAGGATCACGGACAGCTTGTGGGATGAGATGAAGAAGACCATGTCACAGGAAATGGAGGCCATCTTGAAAAAACGGAACTGGCCTCAAGGCGTCGATCCTCAATCGGAGATGGATTCCGAGTGGCTCGAGGGCTTCGAGAAGCTTATTGATCTGCAAGTGCCTGAGGTGCTGTTGTCGGAGGAAGTCGTCGTTTTACTCCCATTTGAAGCGATAGCACTACCTTTCGTTCAGTGGTTCCGTTTCCAATTCATGGCCGACAATGCTACCAGCACCCCCCAATCATTCGGAACATTCTGTATCCCACAGTTCCTCTCCCTTATAAGCAAGTGGGAGGACTTCTTTCGAGACAATGTTGGCTATGTTTTAGCTAGCAGGTTTCGCGACACCAAGGTGCAGGACGCTTCAGTGTATGTCGACCCGGCATGCGCTTTCATTACCGCGCTTTTGCCGGTAATGAGAGAAAAAGTAGCCAATGTCGTACAGCACGGACTGAGGAATCCGCAATTCTTGAGCAGCTTGATGGTTCAGCTGATGAACCTGGATGACGACCTCCGGTCAAGGTTCAACTATGACGGCGGCGATCCAGACCGCGGCTGGGCTGGTCTTACCTCCGAGGTCCTCGCTGAACACTTCGAAACCTGGCTCAAGGTAGAGAAAGAATTTGCCCTGGAGCGCTTCCACACCATCATGAGCTCCGCGGATGCGAGAAATATCGACTATGACTTCAGTGGACCCGGCAAGATGAAGCCCACGGTCGGTGCTGTGAGAATCACTGATCTGCTAAGGACTGTTACCTCCCAATATGAAAGAATCCGGAGGTTCTCTCACAAGCTGCGGTTCCTCATTGATATCCAACTTGAAATATTAGATGAGTATCATGATAGACTCAGAGACTCCCTTGAGGCATATTATTCGATAACGTCGACGCTGGGCCGTACTCTTCATGGAGTCACTAGAGAACAACTCGCAGCTCTCGAAGGAACTGGCGCTTTCGAGTCTCTCTGCAAGGTATTAGGTAGCGCTGACCATATCGTGTCTACATTGAAAGATTGGAGCAACGAAGAGGTAAGAGAGATTATGACATCTTTGTTCGTCGCCCTATTACTTACTAACCCATGCAGTTCTTCGTTACTCTATGGGAACAACTCCAATCTAGGGCTAGAAAGTCCGACGACGAAGACAATCTAGCTGGTGGTATGAGCCACGACCATGTCAAGAACCGGACCTCGGCCGCTGTTGGCTCTGATGGAGATGGTGGCATCCTTTTCGATGAAACTATTGCGGCTTATAGTAATCGTCGGAGGACTGCCGAACAGTATCTTGTCACAGCCTTGATAAGCTCGCATCAGAAGGCTTTCCGACAGTACCTCGTAAAGCCTCAATGGAGTTCAATTAATGGCGATACAAGTAGTGAGTGAATCGCTTTTAACTTCGATTCCCGGAATGCTAACCGAAATAGCCGACACTATTCAGTCAACCGTGTCGCCAGAACTTGATGAGCCCCTAAGAGTAGGTGGAGCGGACTAACCCGCTATTAACAATATTGCTGCTAATCGTTTCCTAGATATTGCAGCAAAACCTGAAATTCCTGGGCGCCGCTTTAAGCACGGCTGTCTATCGACGAATCTGGAGGGAAGCCCTCGAGAACCTGCAAGAGATGCTGTGGACGGATGTGCTCATGAAGCACAGCTTCACGACGCTCGGCGCTGGTCAGTTCGTGTGCGATCTGCAGGCAATTGCTTCGTTGGTAGACCGTCATATTGCCGATGGCTCAGTGGCCCTAAGCATGCTCGAGGAAGCAGCGCGGATATTAAGCTTACCGTTAGAGGCTAACAGCGGAACAATGTCGCTCCAGCAGGCGTGCGATCGCTTCTTCACAGACAACACGGAGGCGAAGAAAGCCTTGGAGGAGCTGGGCGTAGAGGCGCTCACCCCGGCCAACGCCAGAAACATCGTGCAGAGGAGGGTGGAATACCAGGGCTAATAAAAGCGGACGGTGGAGGGCACGTAGCCTCTATGTTGAATAACAGAAGTATATCTAGATGACGTTGAATCAAACCCAATGATAGCCGCATCGGTGAAATCCCGCTAACGCCCGAAACCGGATCCCTCTAAATGCCCGAGAGATCGACCTAGCAGTTCTTTTTCTCTAAGTTCACAACGTCCCTCAACTCTAACTGATAAGCCGCATCGTCGCCTCGACCGTGGCGAAGGTGCAGGCGCTGACGGGCATGGCCCTCAGCAGCGTAGGCGCGATACCCTTCCAGAAGCCGCGCGCACCCTCAAGGCGGTACGTCTGCGCGAAGCAGTCGCGCATGGAGCGGTAGCGAGCGTCGGGCCCGAAGCCGTCGGTCTGCATCTTGCTCTTGATGACGTCGAAGGGGTAGCTGCCGAGCCAGAGGGCCTCACCGGCGAGGCCACCGTAGAGGGCGACCTTCCAGCTCGGGATGCGGTCGCGCGCGATGCCGTTGCGCGCCGCGTCGGCGCTCATCATCCACTCGAACGTCAAGAACCAGACGCCGTATGCCTGCGCCTCGCGCAGCACCGTCACCGCCTCCCCGCGGTACAGGCCCCGGAGCAGGCCGGCGCGCGCCGACAGCTTGCGCACGCAGTCCAGCGGGCCCGAGTACAGCCGCCCCGCCCCGTGCGGCTGCGTCTGCAGCCGGATCCGCACGTGCTCGATGGGGCCCGAGATCACCGAGTTCGCGACCCCCGCGAAGGCCCCCGCCGCGTAGTACTGCCCGTAGCTCAGGTCCCTCTTGTTACCGCTAAGAGCGGCGGCGGCGGCAGACGTGGATGACGATGATAGGGGGTGCGCCCGCTGGTTCGCGGACTCGAAGTACCGCTTCGCGAACCCGAAGGCGCCGAACTGGATCGACACGCAGGCCCCGATGCCCAGCAGCGGCGTCAGCGTGCCCTTGTAGAACGCTAGCGCGCCCTCCTGCGCGTAGATGGACTTCGCGGCGTCCAGGGCCGAGGCGTACTGCGTGCCCGTCTGCAGGCGCACCTTCACTATGTCGAACGGTTGGCCTGGGACGCATGTCAGCTCGCCGTTCTGCCGAGGGCCTTTTTGGCGGACGGAGTGTGTGTGTGTGTGTATGTGATGAGTATGAGCGCGGTGCAGACGCGGTACCAGTGCGACTGTGATTGTTTGTCGGCTCTTCACTGGAGATCGCGGGTGTAACTTGGTGCGACCCTCTCACCACCGCCAATGGCTAGCGAGTCTGGTGGGTAGTTGCGACGGCAAGTGAATATGAGGTCCCAAATCACAGGCGCAGTAGCGAGGTTCGAGGGGGATATCGCGGTTCACCCACCAGTCAGTACCTGTGCGACCCCGCCGACGGCCCCCGCGAACAGGTCCTTCGCAGTGCTCAGTGCGCCGCCCTTGGCGTCCACCTCCTCCGCCACGCCTGCCATGATTTCACCGATCGCCGCCCGCCTCTGCGTGAGGTCGATCCCTTTCCCCGTATATCCGGGATGCGATGCGGAAAAATTTCTCAAGGGACGATCAGTTTGGCCCAGACGACTCTGTATGTATGGTTCACCAGAGAACAGAAAGGGCAATGGCGGATAAATCGCAGTTCCTGACGCCGATGTAGGAGATGAGATGGCGATTGAGGCTGAGGATTTCTTAACAGCTACTATCCCAGCCGCTCCAGGAATAAATTTTGGTGGGGCATCCCACACCGTGCGAAGAGAAACTATAAGCGCACTCGGCGAATGACGTGATTGCCTTACCGATACAGCAAGCATTAGCGCGCGGCTCGGCCACTCCACCCCCTTTATTCACTAACAACCCACTGCTGGCCCTATAAGTTAAATCGACTACGGCCTCTTTTGTTGTTCGGATAGGACCCAACAATCCCACAGAAGACGTTGGTGCACCATTCATTCCACATGATGCAGAGCTTACATATTAAAAATGATTACCAACCTAGCCGCCGTGCCAACTCAAGTTGGTTGACACGCACCCGTGAATAACATAGTTGGCACATTCCTACAGTCACCAGCCAGACTCTTTGTCTTTAAGCTTTCTATGGTTTCTATAAGTTAGCTAGTACCATGGCCGAATGTGGCATTCCGCAGAATCCTGCATTTCGGCACTCTCTTGGTTTTCTAGTCAGGACAGTCTATTAGATCCTATCAGGATGGCTGAATACTCCGCATCTTCGTCATCCTCCACGGGTATGCGCGCACTCGCTAGGGACGCGCTCAGTATGGCCGCACTTGGTTCGATCTCAGTCATACCGCCCCATTCGCGATTGATCTGGCTGAAGTTCTACCAGGAGGGGACCTCCAGGGACGGCCAAGGTCGGTACTTCAAACCGTGGAGCAGGTCTGTGACGACGGACGGCGATCTCGTGGAAAGGGAGCAGACATTATTGGGCGAGATGCAGCGCATGGGGTGTCAACTCCGGCAGCACAGTTTCCTGACCACGCCGCCCGCCGTCCACGTCGACATGACCCACGACATCGTCGTACTGCACAACTACAACGAGATGTGCATCGAGACGCACCACCGGCAGCCCAAGAGCCCCGCGGCCGAGGACTTTGGCCAGGTCCGCGACTTCAGCCGGTTCCTGGTGTCCGCGGACCAGATTATCGCGGCGGCGGCCGCCAACCCCAACATCGATAAGTCGAATTACCGCCAGTTCTGGGGAGTGCTGGGAGAGCCGCTGGGAGAGCACAGGGCCCGGCAGGCCACGGTGTTCGTCCTCCTGGACGACTGGAATCCGGACTGGGTCAAGAACCAAGAAAAGGCGGAGTGGGCTTCGGATATCTTGGTGCTAAACGACGATCCCTTCGACATGGCGGATGCGTTCCGCCAAAAGACCCAGGAAGTTAGTCCCCTCACTAGCCTTGTTTCCCCCGGCAGCGTTGATTTCCGCTACTGTCACTGGAAGACTTTGCATAATTAGGTTCGTAGGTGGCCTCTGCATTAGTGCGCAAGGCGAAAAAGGAGTTAGTTAAGGCGTTGAGTATGGGACTGGGTCTGGCGTTGTCAGAGGCACTTGGGTACGGAAGGGCGTTCAGGAAATATCAAGGGTCTGGGCATTTGCATCCAGGACCGAGTTATGGGTGGATACCCTCTGTAACATTAGGAGTTCTACTCTATCGCTACACTCAATTAATTAATTACCTTCTACCTTTTTCGGCTCTCGAGAACAAGCCTCCGTCTTGAGTATTTGTACCTTGTACTTCAGGTACATATTTTAGGGAAGTTGGGTTCCCCTTAGAAGCATGATCGATCTTTGTAGTAGAACGTTATCCGATTAAGGCCCACCGGCATCAGTACAAAGATTCTCAGTAACAGCTAACTGGCGTATTTCTTGGAAAGGGGAACAAGGACTATGTGCAGCTCCTCTTAATGTTTTTCTTTTCTTCCCCCTCCACATCCTTCTCCTCTTCTTCTTTTCTTTCTTCCTTCATCTTGGTTAGTAGGTTGTTACACCTGCAGCCACAAAACGTTCAGAACTAGCGCCGTTTGGCATATAATCAATTATTGTACGATATGCCCTAACGTGAATACGTAGTACTGGATCCCATCCCAGAACACAGTTTGCCATTCGGATATCAATCCCGGCACATGGTACGTAAGCAAACTGCTGTGGAATCAGAGTCTGTTAAACGTGGAATCGTACAGCCATTGCCACTTACACCACTTAGAGAAGTCGATCTTTCAGTCATATTACATAGGAACCTGCAATAGAGTAATAGGGATATCTCCAGTTCAGAGGTCGTTTTGGCGCAGTCGGTGCCTTCCGTAATACATTTGTTCCCAAGAGATTTTCACTCGCAGGAAGCGATCCGTATAGACGATCCAGCATGTATCGTCTTAGGTTATAACCGGCGTTAGTCCCAAGATGGACATTCCGTTGTCCATAACTTGCCGGGCGATCTTGTACAACATAGCCTGAGCAAGAATAGCTTCGGGCGGTTCCGGAACTTTCAAACCTCTCCCTCCCGGCACTCCTGGCGCTCCGGGACCCTCTCCCTCGCCTTTGTCCTCGTCGTCTTCGTCATCATCGTCCAGACAGTTCGTCAATTCCTCGGTAAGACGGAACAGGTAGGCTAAAATAGCCGAAGGCTCATGCGTTTTATATGCGGCATGAGTGATGTCTGGGTACTGTGCCAATAGGCGGATGACCTCGGTCCACGGGTCCTCCTGGAGATATTCCATGTTTATGTCCGCGAGTTGAACCCCGTCGAGGCTGGACTCGTTGATCTTCGCGCTGAGCTTGGCGTAGGAGGCCTGTAGGCTTGGTCCGCTCTCGCCCACAAATGAACATAGGCTCTTGGTATTGAACGAATAACCATTGGCCCTCTTGTGGAGCGCGTCCTGCGCGATAAGTGCGCTTATCCCAAGCACGTCCGCGGCCGCTTCGGTGTTTTCTATTTGGATAGGGGTGTCATGTTGCGCACTTAAGGTATCCCGAACGGCGCTTATCGCCTGGTCAAGGATATCGCCCAGTAGGTGCACCTTTCCCAGCTGAGACGGCAGTCCTTGCGTCTTCGCAAAACTAACGTGCTCCAGCTTGTCTGCGAGATCGTCGCGACCCATATATCTGACCGCCTGGAAGACTTTACTGAAGTGGACGTCCTGTTCCGAGGTCACCACGTAAATCATCTTGTCGAACGAGTATCTCTTGTCGCGGTCGAAGACGGCGGCGATGTCCCGTAGTAGATAGGAAGTGCTGCCGGTTCGACCCCTTAAGACTGATACCCCTAGACTCTTCGGGCCGTGTTTCGAGAAGTCGATGATCCAGGACCCCCCGCTCTCTTCGTAGACACCCTTCTCTCTGAGGATAGTCTCCACCTCCTCGATGGATTCCGCACTCACTTGCGACTCACCGGAAAACTCGTCAAATTCAATGTTCAACCGCTCATAGGCCCGAGAATAGTAGCCAACACTCACATCCCGGATGCGCTTCCACAGGTCGACAGCCTCAGGCTCACGCTCTTCCATCCTCTTAAAGAACGCATCCCTCTCGGCAAAAATCCCCCGCGTCTCGATCGCCGCGGTATCTTGCCCCTCATCGCGAGCCCTCTTGCTCGCTTCCTTCTCGGGCCTGAAAAGCTCGCTGATCTTCTCGTAAACCTCGAGCAGGTGGCCCATGGGATCCGTCTGGAACGCCTCCTCGGACCCGAATCTCCCCCAGCCGACGGCCAGGAGCCCGAGCTCCTTCCCCCAGTCGCCCAGGTAGTTCAGCCGAACGACGTCCCATCCCATGCTCTCGTGGAGGTTCGCGATCTGGGCCCCGAGAATGGTGCTTCGAAGGTGGGCTGCGGTGAACTCGCTCGCGAGGTTCGGCGATGAGAATTCCACTACAATTTTCTTGGGGTTGGGGTTGGGTGCAGATGCATCGTCGAGCGCCAGCGAGGGATTGCGTCCATATTCGCTCTTGCGGTCATCGATATAAGGGAGTATCAATCGCGGGAGTGTGGAAGTGGAGAATATGAAACGCAAGTGTACGCCATCCGGCAATGGGAGTTGGAGTAACGGCGTCGGCTTGAACTGGAGATGCCGGGTCAGTACCACGCGCAAATGCGCGGTGAAGCCCAAAATGCGTCTCACGGGCGCGAACCTTGATAAGGCATTCCTTAGCGAGTTCCTTCGGCTTGTCGCTTTTTAGCTTGAGCTTGGGTAGTACAAGGGCGAGGTCGCTGTTGTCTCTGATATTTGCACTTTGGACAGCCTCGTACGTCAAGTGCCTGTCGCATTGCAAGGCGACGGAGGCTGTGTCGGCGAGGTACGCTCGGTAGATGTCGACCGGACTTATCAGCGGGCTCGACTGAGGAAAGTCGGGAATAGGGATGCCCAACCCGAGTTCCTCAAGGAGTGCCCCGAGGCCGGCGATAGAGAGCGTTGCCATTCCCGCAGTTACGTAGAGTTGATAGCAGCGGGATCGAAATAGACTAGAGGAGTGGGCATGAGACGTCGCCCGAGAAGTATGCGCTCCTCAGACAGACTCGACCACTCAAAGAGCATCCGATGAAATTAGCGACTTTGGGCGGGGTTAGGACTTTGGGCATCATTTAAGCTTCGAATGCTTGTAAGACCATATGCAGGATGCGAAAAATCACGACGCTTGGCAGTTGCCCTTTCACCAATTACGTCGCCTTGGAGATCTACCCCCCTGATATGCAATTGGAGCTCCGGTTCGCGGCACGTCGTGGCTTTTCATGGTCGTTTCATAGGCAACATTAGGCACCGTCCGACGATAATAGTCGTGCTGAAGCCTGAAGCTTTCATCTCTGTGACCACTTATCTTATTACTACCAATACATTATCCGCAGACTACATATGTTGTACCCAGTTACCTGGCAGGCCACCAAACTTGCAGCAGTTCTCTAAGAACCACCGGTTCGTTCTTATATGATCTATCAGATACGTGGATAGGGAAAGTCTGAACATGAAAACTACGCCAAGTTCTACTATACTAATTATAATGGAGTGCAGCGGGATATACCATGACCACTCTTTCTTCATCGGGGGTATCCGACTTAGGCCGGGCTTCCCCGACTACAGCATACCGGTCAGCAACATCTATGAGGCTATGCTATAGCCCAAGCGGCTTTGCCGCAAGTGAGGCGGACGATGCAGATGTAATCTAAACTTGATATCGCGCCGAAGGGCCAGCGGAGAAAGTCTAGGAGCGGGTTAGCACCTCGTGAAGTAGGGGCTTAGACCTGTTGCAATCTATTCCTGCATGCATGCCCGCCCCCAGACTATTTCATTGCTTCGGGAGATGTTACTCCTCCAAAAGTGTACAAGGCGTGCCATCACATGAGGTCATTCATCGTGGTCTAAAAGGTGAACCATTGATCGTTCTCCCGTGAGTTTCAGCGAAGATAATGGACCAATTATTGCGAGGTGCAGCGAGTAGCCCTGTAAGGGCAATGCCACCTGACTGGCCGCGGCCAATGCTACTATATTCCATCGTGATCTCCTCTGGCGGCTTCGTATTGGATTTCTCCTCCCAGTAACTCCATCCTAATTTCTGTTTCTAAGCTTTGACCTGGGGATTCAAATGGGCATGACGAATCCCGCCGGGTAATATTCCATCTATCGATCGTGTGAGATGGTCTCCGCCTTCTCTCAGGAATTACTGTATCGTTGGCCGGAATCGTTTCAGTTACCCCGAGACGATATATTAGACTTTGTCAGTGAAAACGAACCATACGTTGTTGGTCTACAGTGTGTCGGTGCTTCAGAAGATGTCATCAGTCTTTTCATGTCCGCGCTCCACGAGAGCTATCCCTGTCAATTTCAAAAAGAGGAAGTAGTTGGTTTCTGTGCGGGTGCAGACATGCAGGGCTTAGAGAAGATCTCTAGCAACCGGAAAGTGTCATTGCTCGATGATACGAACGACGAGGGATGCTCAAGCCTACATGGAGGTGGACTAAGTGCTTTTGATCTATACAAGGCACTTAGGAGACAGGTAAGTGACTACAAAGCTTTTAGATCCTGGCCGGTGCTGATGAAAGCCTATAGAGGTGGGCGACGAAAACAGCAAAGTCTGTAGAGCGTAGCCTTGACACATATATCTCTGAAGTCAAGGGGAACATACGACGCATGTAAGTATGAACTACTTAGGTGAGTTAAGCTTTGTATGTTAACATTGCGCAGATATGTCGCCAACATTGACCGTTGGACTGTGCTCTCTTTGGCAGCAAGTGCTTCCGAGCGTCAAGCTCGAGCTCTAGGAGAGTTCATCTACCGCCACTTGCAATGGACTACCGGTACCAGACTTCACAACAGGATTATTGTACGCAATCAATTTCTTCCCCTTCATACACAATAGTTTCTAATCCTGTAGACCGAGGGCATCCCTCTATATGCGCTTGAGTTTCATCTTCCATTCTATGCTTTGAGGAGGCACAGAAAGACTTTGCGAGACCTCCGAACAAGGCGAACCGGTGAGCCCCTGAGGCAATCAAAAGATATCACTTTTCTCCGAACGCTTTTGGAGAAGAACGACAACAGTGGAAACGACATCATCTACCAAGCCAAAGTATCGTGTTTGGTTTCCGGATGGGACCGATACTCTTGGGTTGCCTACATGTTTATAGACTTATACTTCGAGGAGTCTCATGTAGACGAAGACCTCGAGAGTATAGCTGACTATGAGCAGCACCTGAGCGATCACGAGGTCAGGTTAGACCCCTTCACAGCAGGAGAGACGACGTCACATGCTGCCCTTCGCGAGCCTAGGGAATATTTTCTGCAAGTCCTAGCAGTCCGGCTCAGCAAAATCAAGCACGAATGGGAACATCTGGTTTTACATATAGAAGAAGCCATTGACACATATGTAAGTCGATCTTGAGGCCAAGTCGGCCCCCCATCCCCCTAACATGCAGTAAGATAAAGCGGTTTGTGGACACTGCTAGACGTTCGGAATTTAAGACCCAACTACCACCGGTAGTCAGGGGATATTACATATTATGCCGGCGCACACTCTTGGGCTTAGTTGTCCATCATCAGTGGCTAATATTACCTTTAGATGAGAGAATATTGGGCAAGATTCGCACAGACAGAGTCTTCGTCTAGCCGTGAGAACCCGGGGGACTCTGCGAAAGGGAACACCACTAGAACGACCTTGCGATTAGAGTTCCATGAATGGATGAAGATGACCACGGCCTTGCTGCGAGAGCTCACCACAACGATTCAAGAATACTCTCGTGAACTAGACCTATTCTTCTCCAAGGGGGTCTACTATTTCCGCGGTTTCACGCACTCGACCAACGTCTCCGGTCCGGCCATAGTGTCGCTGACGACCATCGACCGGGTGCGCGATGAGCTAGGGCGGCTTTCCGTCAAGCTCCAGAACTTTAAGGATAATCTTTCCAACGATATATCGCGAGAGGTAATCATGAGCACCCACCTCAGACCAGCCCAGAAGACATGGCTTACAAGACCAGGTCACTCTTCGCCTAGCTCATGAAAACAACGAGTCGACACTTTCCCAGCAAGCGGCGGGCAGAGACCTTCGAGTGCTTACTTGGATCACCTTCGTAGGTACCCTCGCTGATAGCTCGTGGGCTATTCTAACGTCTGCCGTTCTAGCTCTCTCTGCCGATTGCGCTCGCTGCAGCTCTGCTAAGCACGTCACAAGGCTATATCCCCATCACACCGAGCCCCCGGAACTTGCTGATATCAATTTTGATCATGGAAGGCTTGATTTGGCTCACTTTGGATGCGCTGTGGGAGCTGAGATGGTCGCGAGCATTGGCCAAATGGGCATGGACTCAGGCACGAAAGGTCGTACCAGAGGGCCGCGGTCGAGTAATGGAACACGCAGAGAGTAACGCTTAGTTCTAGGGAAGATTGTGTGGGATTCTCGTGGATGTATCATGCGCCAAGGTTGTGCCAGACTATACCCACGCGGGGTATATGGGGGAGTTGTCTTCAAACTCTCGGCCCTGCTCTAGGTCCTGCACTTATTACCCAGCGTCGAAGGTTTCTGTCATTGTATAGAAAATCCACTAAGGTATAGGACACCCGTGCGGTACGCTCTCTGTCGCTGGGGGTCGGTATGCGGATCTGGTTTACTAGGAACTACCTGCTGGTACGTCTCTTCGACAAGCTAAGTTAGTCGAAAATCCGAAGTCAATGTTTGGACATACGTGGATAGGAGTAGATTCTTGCCGGCTCTAACAGGCTGTTGCTCTCGCGCTGTTGGCTTGACCGCTGACATAGGTGATATTAAGCAATCGATCACTGCTGTGATGCGCTGCTCAGAAATAAGAGGCCTTGATATCCCGGAGTAGCGGACCGTTTCCAACGGTTGAATGGTTCTACAGGCCACTTCTGTAGCGCAGCCACAATTCCTCTTACGAATATAGAGGGAACGGTCTATGTTACGGGACGGACAGAGGACCACATGCAGATATCCCCGTTCTACCCGCTCTGTCTGCGCGTTTAGCAAACCGGTATCAGTTATTTCTCGTATTCGGTCCCGAAGGCGACCTATATCGTTCTACCATAGCCGGCTAGCCACCGGCGGAAGGTCCTTACGTACTTCTCATTGTGGTATTTAGAGAGAACTACAGCCTGGGAAGATGCACCCTGTGATGGCGCTAACTTAGGATGTAACACCAGGGTCTCTCGGACTTCATATGGCATAGTCCTGACCGGGAAAATCCTCTCCGGATGATATGCTAAGGAGGTGGCGCCCAGGGATATTGCCAGACCCAGCTGAAGTAGATCAAACAGCTAAGCCTTGGCTCTGTTTGATCTGCTACTAAAGGGAAATAGCTTTATGTACCCCGGGTTCCTTTTTCTCTCAGCTACAGCTGTATCTACGTATATATAAGGAGGGATCGCTACCTTTACCTTCTATCGAAAACCTTCTAGACGTTATCCAACCGTTAATATACACCTCTTCTTCAGTCATATGCTTCAGTGCGTGATGCAGGGTCTCATAGATATTAGAAATATTCAATCTGTTCTTGGTATAATGGTGATGTTCTTGAAACTTACCAGAAAAGGGGTCGACTTTGTGTAAAGTGATACGGAACATTTTACCTCATCAACAGCCGCATATTAATTACTAGTTCATTACCCGAAATATCTTCAGAATATGCTAAGAACATATCAGAAGGCTGTCAAAGCACACTACTTAGGAGTAGACATCTACCCCATACTTACACCTACGCAAGAGACGTAACTAATAGCCGAAGCCCCCAGAGTCTTGTCGAACTCTGAATTCTTGTTTGTCAAAAGAGGTTGAATACCCGTTGTATCTCATACGAAGTTACTAGCCAGGGGACTCGGGGACTAACATCTATATACATAAGTGGTGTGGAGCGTAGTTTACCCTTATTCTGGCAGCTTAAAGATAGGACATAGGTCCAAAGAGCGTAATGAGGTTACATCACTCAAGGCCAGGTTTAGGGATGCGGATGTCTACCGCTCACCGAGGCCGAATGGTCCAGCAATCTATATAAGTGCTCTGAACACATATCGAGTAGTCCTAGGTAACACCGCATCGGTGTCCCGAGAAATGGATCATGTGTCCCAAGGAGGACGGGAAGAACAGATCAGAATGGCAGCGTTAAGGCATGCGAATACCCACGCTGCGGAGTGGCTATGACCCAGCCGTACGAAGCTCTTCAGTGTTCCTGGACATGGAATTATGCCTCAACCTATGCCCAGTCCTTTGGCATGAGGCGCATTCCTTACTTCGACGCATCGGGTCTATGACAGTGTAGGGGTAAACACATTAACCACCATGTACTGCTTCAGCCTCGTATCCAACAGAGCTGGTCCTTCTATGGGTCTATGGAACCACGAGGGATTATTTTAGCTTGAACTCCTACGGTCATTCTGTACTAAGCACGAGACCCTCCTTCAAGAGAAGCTCCATCATGTATAACGTTGTGACCATCGAAAGCTGCCCAATCACAATACCTATCATGGTATGACCTCCCGAAGCTGCGTCGGCCAGCAAGTTCCTGTTGTACCCTCATATAACAACAGTTTCCGCGATCTTTTCGCCGAGTGGCGCAGAACATCATCGTGAACGATGATCTCGAGGTGGAACGTAACGCACTAATCAGGCTATTGGCCCTTAGGAGACGGACGGAACTATCGAAATGAAGCTCCCTGGTGTAAGACGGCGAACCGCATAATACCGAATTCGTGTAAACGGGAGGTTTTAGATGTCGGAGACGCTAAACGGCCAAGCGCTAAAACGCGCCAACGCCTGCATTGGAGTCTAAGACTCATATTTTGTTAGGCATGAACGGGGGGTTCCAGAATCTTCATTCTTAAAACAATTAACTGTAAAGGATTCTATTGTCGGTTTCAGGAACGGATAGTGTCAGTCAGCGACCCCGTAAACTCAATAATATATAATTATCCCCTATATCCGTCGTAGTGTATAGGAAAAATTTTGAGTGGTGGTATTCGGTGATGGAACTCAGCTTATCACATACCCAAAACCGACTTGGCAACGTGGATTCGGATGCTGCGGCAAACGCCATAAATTCTGGATATCATCAATCCGTCGTCCAATAATAGACTCCGCCCCGGGAAAAGGCTGTGCAGGGTTGATCTCCCTTAAAGCGATCTATTGGGAGCTCGAGAATGGTTGGTGTCCATATGTGCAATGGTAAACCGCCCAAGAAATTGACATACTGATGGGAGGGTCGACAGGCGAGGAAGAGATGGGTCTGGCTATGGAGTTGCGTCGGTCGCCTTCTGCAGCATGTCATCCGTCTCAATTGCTGACCAAGGGGGTTTATGTGTCAGCAGTGCGCCTGCGGTCATCCCAGAATGAGCATACGGTTAGTGACACGGTCATCCCGAGCCCAACAGTTTCGGAGGCTGACGAAGATGATAGTATGTAGTTACCTCGACACGGTATCTGCTCCCGGATCGGAATACGCGCTGATTCCAAGATAGAATGCCAAGCTGATCCATCATAGATACAGAACCGTGCGAATACTGCGGGACGCCGAGGTGTGCATATTGTCGGGTCGAAAAGGTGCAGGTTCGGGGTTGAAGACTTGTTAAGAAAGTTAAAATGGAGTAGGATATCTTTAATTGAGGAGGATGAATAAGCGGCAAAGGGAGGCGAAATTGGGCAGCCCTTTATTATGTCTTTGCTGATGTCAGCCTCCCGGCTGATTTGTTTGTCGCGGGGTCTGGCTCGGCGGTTCGCGTCCCATACATACCCCACTATCTAACCCCCTGGTTTCCGTGCACTCTCCTCCACAAGTTGCGGACTTCCCGGGACAGTCCAGTTGCCGGCCTGCCAATCACGGCTCCTGTAAGCCCGCTGCTTCTAGCTTGTCTCAATCAAGATTCCGCGGGATCTACAAGCCCGTCCTCGACCATTGTACCTACCCGGTAAAGATAGATCGATCGATCCCGAACACGTGAGATGACATGGATAGCGTATCCGTAATGCTCATAATGTGACTGGCACCTCACCGTCTTAAGCTGGGGTCTGCCAAAAGTCTAATGTCTTGCATTCTTCGAAATGATAAGCGATATAACGCTTAACGCGAGTAATCTTCACCAGCGGCACGGCCGAAGCGGCTCAAAGAACGAGCAGTAGCACAAGACTCCCCAGGGTAAACAGAAAGACGTTCAATGACAGGCTTACTCATACGCATGAGGATCCCAAACCAAACTACCTCGCGACCTTCTTCTCGTCCCTGGCCTCCCTCTGGGCCTGCGCGTTGATGTGGATGGCCTCCTTGAGCTTGGCCACCACCTCGGGCTGACCGCCGAAGGCCGTGACGAGCATGTCGTCGAGCTCCCTCATCTCCGCAGCGCCGGCGCCGTCGACGCTGACGACACGCGCCCCCCACCGCTGTGTGAAGGCGTAGATGCTCTTGCGGAGCAGCTCGTCGAGCTTCTCGTTGGCGTCCTGTTCAGCCGCCACCGCTTGGTTCGGTTTCCCGGCCGTGGCGGCAGCGGACGACGAAGAGGAAAACCAGAGGCCCAGCGACAACGTGCCCCCAAGGATCCCGCGGAACAGGCCCATCCAGTTTTGCGGGCTCAGGGCATCCCAGATCTGCCCGAAGTGCTGCATCGCCGCGGGGTGCGACCGAACGTCACCGATCTCGAGGGAGACAAGGCTGTTCTTCAGGATCAGGAGGTTCTTGATCATGAACAAGTCCGGATCTGGCTCGGGCTTGCTGGCCTTGTTTGCGTTGAGGCGTGATTCAACGCGCTGCAAGGCCAGAATGGTCTCGTAGACAATGCGGAAAATGACCGGACTCGACTTTTGCTGTTCGAAAGTTAGTGGTGCGGTTGAAAGTAGAGTAAAACGTGGGGCTACTTACGCTACGCTCCTTAGGCATAGCTTCATCGTACATCGCAAGGAGCTCGAGGGCGCGTTTCGTCACAGGATATGCGTTTGATGAGGCTACCCCATTTACGACCGGTGTGATTTTCAGGGATTCGGTCGAAATCGGAGCCCTAGATATTGACTTCGTGACCTCGTTCTCGAAAGCAGTGTCGGTAAATGGCCATAGGTGCTCCGTAAGCAATCTTGCCGTGAGTTCGTGACAGTGAAGGGAATAACGGGTTTCATCCTCGTCGAACTCTAAAATGAGGTATTCATTGGTAATCCATGCCAGAAGGTTGCAAATTGTGTGCAATTCACTTGTTTGCAGGACAGGTTGAATGGTGGTAGCAATGGGGGCGACGTTGGTGGCAGTGACAAGGGCTCGCTGATGAGACTTGAGAGCGGCATAGGCTGATTGGCCGTCCATGCTGAATTGTGGCTCGGTGGAGAAAATCTTAGCGAACAACTCGGCCTCATTGTATGACCTTTCATAACATTGCTTGATGAGATTTCGGCATGCTGTCTCCACACTGGTTTCCTTGACCTCTTTCCTGAAGACTTCAAGGTCGTGAGTGGTTATAGGACGCAAATCTCGGTCTCTGGCATCCGAATATGACGAGAAGATGTTGAGGGCGGTGTTGGAGTAGTAGTCAAAACTTTGTCCTGGCTTTGGGTTTCCTGACTGATCATAGCAGCTTTGGATGACCCGCTGGACATTGTCGATTAGCCCATCAGCCTCAAGCACCATCTGCTGAAAACGGCCGTATGCGAGGGCATGCCGGGCTGAGTCGGATTTCGTCGAGGCAATCTGCTTCGATATCTCAGAGGAGATATGCTCGAGATGATTCGTAAATCCGACTTCGACAAGATGAAGAGCCTTTGTGAGCAAGGATTGGTACCTTGCTAGGTATGACTCGGCATCCCGATAGCCCGGGTGTTTCAACATGAAGCCTATGCAGGCGTCTAAGTTGGTCAATATCTCTCCGAAGTTCTGGTGATCAACCAAGCGGCTCGCGCCAGGGGCATTGAGTCTCCGAGTGACGCCCTCTAGGTATGCGTAGTAATGCAGGTCGGTGCCGACCTCGTCTGCCAGCTTCCGCAATCGCTTCTCCTCAGTCAGGAGGTCGTCGCACTGTGCCTGGAAGGAGGTAGTTTGGGCGTCTACTGCCCGGAACGAGTCCGCCAGCGAGGAAAGCAACTGTAGCGCACCGTTGGCCCCTTCAACCAGCGAATCGAGGTGGCGCTCGGTCATTTCCAGCTGTTCCTGATATAACCTGCAGGTGTTGTAAGCTATCACGCTAACTATGTAGGAGGCAGGGCCTCGTCATACAGATATTCTTGCATGCTCGCTTCTAGTAGCTCATCGTCTAGGCTTTTCTGCTGCGGTGTATTCCGATGCCATATGGTCTCCTCGGGCTTTTCGACTAAGAGGGCATCTAGGCTCTCCTCCTTGTGCTTCCTGCTCCTGCGCTTCTTCGTCGCGGCATCTTTGGAGAGCTGTGCTCGGACGACACGGTAGAAATCGGAGTATGACCTCGCCCTTCGAGTCAAGGTGGGCTCCGGAGGGCCATTGGAGGCTTCGGGCTCTTCATATAGCTGCTCGAGAGGCCCAGGGGTCTCGGACTGTTTGGAGCCCTGTTGGTAGATGGTTAGCAAAAGTAGTAGGAGACACGATTAGGGGAATAATAGACAAACATTAGGTTGTTGGAGGAGGGATGCCCTTCTCCTATGGCTGGTTGTCTGGGGTGTAGACGGATTCCGCTTATGGTGTTCGGGTACAAAGCTGTACCAAGAGTCTTCGTACATGATTTATGTTATTTTGTATGATGCTTTTTTTAGTGAAGTTGGTGGGGAGCGACTGGCGAATATCGCGTCTCCCATCATCCCACCACCTAGACGTTCGTCGCGCAACTGTTCCCACTATCGCAAGGCAGGTACACAACCAAGCGTCAAGAGTCGAGCTTGCACTTAACCCAATTGATTCTGCCAAGCTGCTTGCCAAGCCGTCGAAGGTGGCAGCCTTGTCTGTCTGTATCGAACTTTACGAGGTACCTACAAAGGTACTTGTAAAAGCTCGGGTGGGGCCCGCTAAGATAAGTCCTGATAAGGAATATGGGGCAGAGGGGGTCCCATACGCGTGGGGAAGCTATCTGTAAAAGCTCAATGCTGATTTGCTGCGCTCCCCCTTGATCTCCCATATATTTTGGAGCTGCATTCAATGATGAAAAATGCAAGTGACAATTTCAATCCGTAAATCGACGACGGCTCCAAAAGCGTACCCGACGCCCCTCAAAAGGCCAGTGAGCCTGCAAACAGGTCTCGGCCCGCGACAATATCCGACAATGGTGGTGAGGTACTCGACCCAATCTATAGTGCCACCCCGACCCGAAACTCTTCTGTATCCGAGACGTTCTGATTAGACATTTTAAAAATGTTGCCGTACAGAGCCGTGGCGCGGCAGGCGCCTCTTGTTTGCCGCTCGCTCAGATCGAAGCCGGGTGTTGTGCGGCAATGGCCTAGATATGCTAGCTCGTCAGGAGCTGATCGCCGAGGTGGAACTGTTGGAAAGGTTGTGGGTGTGCTAACGGTAGCCATCATTGGAGGGGGCGCTGTAGCATTATACCCGACTATGATGACCGGGGAGCCGGCAAGGCCTAAGGAGGCCATTATAGAGTACGAAAAGGAGCGACCCACGCCCACATCGAAAGAAAACAACAGAGATTTGATCAGCAGTCAGCATCTTCAAGTAAAGAAGAGCTGGGAGAACCCCGGCGTGTATGTCTGGGGTTCCAACAGTGGCAAGGTGGTCGCGCCTGAATCCAATGAGTCCGTCGTGAAAACGCCGAGGAGGTTGCCATATTTCGACGGAAAACTGCTGCGGGATATCAAGCTTGACCGGGAATTTGGAGCTGCTGTCACAGAGAACGGTGACCTGGTGCAGTGGGGGAAAGCCTTCTCTTCAACAAACCCGACCCCGGTTACAACACTAACGGGAAAAGATCTCGTCAAAATTGCCATATCCAGAGACCGTATAATCGCTCTCGGCAAGAACGGTTCCGTGTACTCCATACCTGTATCCAGCTCTGACCAGGCTGGCGGCGTTAAGCCCTCGAAGTCTTCCTGGTTCTCCTTCTGGTCAAGTCCCAACCCGATAAGTTACCGGGAACTGAAACCAGAGAATCTCGGGTGGGGCGAAACTATCACTGATATTGCGAGCGGCATGGAACATGCCTTACTCCTTACATCCAAGGGGCGCCTGTTCTCTGCCGCCGCGAGTACATCCGACTACCCATCCAAGGGTCAATTAGGAGTTCCGGGGCTGACGTGGTCCACCCGGCCGCAAGGGCCATTCGATCGGCCACATGAGATTCTTATGTTGAAGGGCCATAAGATCAAGAAAGTCGCAGCTGGCGACTACCACTCCCTAGCATTGGATGATAAGGGTCGGGTCTATGTCTTCGGCGATAATTCTGCAGGCCAGCTAGGATTTGAGCCCGAACACGAGATCCCATTCGTAGATGGGCCAATTCCCCTTCCTTTTAACAAGATCTATGGGGGCTCAAATCAGCAGCCCACTGTGACGTCTATCGCTGCTGGTGGCGCGAACTCGTTCTTCACGGTGGACGCGACCCGCGTTGCCGGAGTAAAGAAAGAGGGGCAGAAAGAAGGATCCGGGACCGCACGGGATCTGGGCCGGGTCACCGCCGACACCTGGGCCTGCGGCGCGGGTATCTGCGGCACTCTGGGAACGGGCAAGTGGACCCACGTCTCCCTCGGCCCGTCCAAGATCAACTCCCTCTCCGGGCTCTTCGAGTGGGACGAGAAGACCAACTCGGCGGTTCCGATCCGCCTGTCGCGCCTGAGCGCGGGCAGCACGCACGCTGCCGCCGTGCTTGACAACGCGACGCGCGTCAAGATCGCCTCGGACTCCAGCTCGGAGAACGACACCAACTACGGCGCCGACGTCCTCTTCTGGGGCGGCAACGAGCATTACCAGCTCGGCACCGGCAGGCGCAACAACGTGTCAACCCCCACGTACATCAGTCCGCTGGACGTCGACAAGGGCCGGAGTGGAGGCGCCAGCGACGAGCAGCACAGGTTCCAGATCACGCCCCGCGCCACTGCGCGCCTCGGGGAGGGGGGCAAGGGCCGGAAGGTCAGCATGGAGCAGAGGGTCGAGTGTGGCCGCCACGTCACCGCCGTGTATTCGGGGACGTGAGCCCTAACCGGTTGTTGGAACGGGAAAGTATCATTTCTCTTAGGTTCCCGCAATTTTGTATAGCTACGGTGTAAACGTGTCGCTCCTGTACTATTAAAGTAGGCTCGGATGGCTTTCCTTGGCGTTCCGTGGGTGGTGGTTGCGCTGCGTAGCAATTTGGATCATCTGGTCTGGTGCACATAGATACCATCCTCTCATGACATGAGCTATTATATAAGAAACATGAAACGTATTCAAATGAAACCGGTTCATTCTGGCTGCCTCCTGATTGGCTACCGCTCACCAACATCAGTGACTATCGTGGAAAGTTGCGATGGGTTGGGCGAGCAGATTCTATTCTTACACAAGCGATACACCCCGCCCCCCCACACCCCCCTTTTTTTTTCTTGTTCTTCAAAAAGTTTAATACCACACAGGGTACCCGAAGAGAAACGTTGTTCAGCATAATTCCTATTGTTTCTATCTAAGATCCTCGAGCCACCATGTACACCAAAAAAGGGTTGACTAAATACATGGCTACAGGGGATACTACTCGATAGGAAAGACACACGTGATAGATTTTCTAGCAATTCGACGTTCCAGAGGAACCTTGACTGTGCATGTCGGATAGGGCAGCACCTGTTCCGCTAGCCTGCATCAAGTCAGCATAAGGCAGGTAGACATTCACTTCACATATGGCCCCGTGTCCACCGAGAATTATGGCATTTGCGGGACTATGAGTACATCCCTTATCCCCATGATGCCATCAAATCCCACTATTCGTTAGTCCTTCAGGCGCTTACCCTAAATACCTCGACTTCTCTCCTTTTGAATACGTAGAAGTCGCCGGTATGTGGAACGGCCGATGTGCGCATATTGGTAATGGAGCTGCTAAGATGCAAAATCAGACTGTGAAACTTTAGTTTCCGCAGCGGAGCTGAAAATCGCCAGGCTTCCTCTAGTTGACCCCTTATATCTTGCTTGTTTCTCGGCCGGGGAGGGCCTGCATGGCCCGAGTAACATGACGTCCACTTTGTCGAGGCAACTAGGTTGATTTAGTAATTAGCTTACAGCACTCGGAAGCGCGCCACGACGCTGATTTAGGGGGGTGAGTAGTGTCAACCTCCGCCTACCGATGGATATCAGTGACTGTGTCAGGGGCGAAGCGTTCTTGTCGCGTATTTGATAATACGTGTGTAGCGCAACCCCGACCAGGAAACCGGAACTAGGGGGAGTAAAGGCGCGGGAACAAACTTCACGGACCATGCTTACCGTCACATTGACGCCGCGGACCAAGTCTCGGCGCTCGTATTGGTCATATGCGATTAGTTGGGAGCAGCGAGAGTGGTGGGACGAAAATCCCATCCCCACCGTAGTAGGATCTCAAAAGGGACCGAAGGCGTGTAACGACGCGGCCGCTCCTTCTACGCGGTGTGGCACGGGCGGCCGGTGGAAGGTGAAGGGATTGGCCATTACTCTCAGGTAGTTCTGACGGGCTAATATCGTGGTCAAGTCCGTTGCTGCTTCGTGGCCTCATTGAAGATCACGGGGTTCGCCATTGTGTGATCTATTTAATAAAAGGCTTGGCTCCAATATGGCCTTTGATGATGCCGACTCTTGGACCATCTTTACCGCGCCTCGAGTTTGTATCGAGCTTCTGGTGATTTGGGGTCCCCCTCCTGAGCCCGAAATTCATTGAGGACTTTAGTTGATGGCAATAGAAATTCGTGCCATTCTATTGCATGGAGTACCTACTGTGGATGAAATAACTGGAGAACGAGCCAGCAGAGGCCTGAGCATGCTTAGGTAGCATAACAGGGGGTGTGTGAACCAGGTGTTTGACTTATCAAGCATCCCCTAAGGCTATTTCTATCTTGAGACAAGCACTATAATACCAATGATAGTTATTTGGTTTCTCCGTCAATATGACTGACTAGGTACTTAAAATGCCCATTGCCTCATCAAATTCTCGATCCATGCCTCTTGGATAGGCTCCAAGCGCTCCAGAGTCTTAGATAAACCTCCTGCTCTCTTCGTATCCAACAGGACCGGGGTCGCGCTCTTGTGGACCAAGTTGCTGTAGAAGTCGAGAATCTTGATCGCCGGGTTCTGGTCCACATCTCCGGTCTCAGACGAGCTCTCGCGTAGCGCATCTACCCACTCCTCTAGCGGCACCGTTTCGATCCCCTTCGCGGGATCGAGACATCGGGCGACTGCAGGCAGCAAGTCCGCCCAAGCAGTGTGCTTTGGATTGACGGCGTGGAAAACCGTAGCTCCGGCCCCCTCTCCATCCGTCGGGCTGGTCGCGAGCTCGACTATGCACTGCGCTAGGACATCTACGGGGATCCAGTCGATCGTCTCCATCCGGCCGAGAGACGCCGGCAACTTGCCAATGTACTTCGAGCTCGCGATCAGGCTCGGCAGCCACTCTTGTCGCGGCCACTCACCGGCACTAGTGGTTGGGCTAGCGACTTGGCCTACGCGGCAGATGACGGCGGGGATGTCTGCTTCTCGAGCCGCCGCGTCGAGGATGCGTTCTGCGACGAACTTCGACTCGCCGTATCCTGTCGCTTCTGGAATGCTCCAGTCCTTGTATGCCTCCTCGGGGACGGCCTGGGACTGTCGGCGGTCGGCGCCCCAGTTGACGACGGCGCTGATGCTTGAGACGAAGAAGAGTCTCGCGCCGTATTTCGAATGCGCTGAGAAGTCGATGAACCTCCGGACATTGCCGACGTGACCGGCGAAAGAGTCGATAGACTGGTTGAAATCAACCTTCCAGGCGTTGTGGATGACGTGCGTGACTTCACGCAACAGTCGCTTGTAATCTGGTAAAGAAAGACCGAAATATGGGCTTGACAGATCTGCATCAAGGCATCGGACCCTCTCGGGAAGGGCCTGAAGACCTTTTGTTGCCTGGGACCTTTTTTGGCGCTCAAGGCTCCGGGGTCCGCGATTGAGGCAGTACACCCGAGAAACACGCGGGTCCTTGAGCAGCGAGTCTAGGATATATGAGCCCAGAGAGCCAGTGGAGCCCGTCAGCAAGATGACCAAACCATTCGCAGGCATCTCTGCTCTCCTGGCAGAAACTGGCATGTTCGCGGCATGGACGTCGTATAGTGTCTGCATCTTTTGTTCGTCAGACTCTGTGCTTTGTTCCCTGGTCTTTCCCTCGACAAGATCCGAGACGACGGCCGTGAGAGCGGCCATCGTGGGATTTGAGTACACCGATCTAGGCTCTAGAGTCAGCAACCCGCCATGTGCCTGCAGGAACTGATTGAGGTTTCTGGCTATAAGAGTCACCTGCAAGGAGTCCAGCCCTCGCTCAAAGAGGTCGGCATCGGGAGCCAGCCCACTAACATCGATATCAGTCGACGTGGCGATGACATGCTTGACCAGATTTTGCACACTGCCATGACCCTGGATAACCCCGTCTGCGGAACCATTGACGAGTAACTCGTTCTCATTGTACAGAGCGTCAAGCTCCGCAGCGTATAATTCCACAGTCATTTGCCGCTGTACTGTGCCTTTACCAGCTCTCAGCATGGGCTTGCCGACGGTGGTAAAGGTTATCATGTTGCGGTGGATCCGTCCGTAAGAGGGGCATGCCTTTGTTCGCGGCCTGTACAGACGGCTAAATTGCTTCCAAGAGCTTCTCCTTCTCCGCGTCGTTGGTCGGTGGCTTGATAGCCTCCACTAACAAGCACGACTGGAATCTCCCGGTGCCAGCGACAAGTGCTGCATTGACTGCAGAGTTCGCATTGATGATGCTTTCCATTTCGAGGGAGTTAAGCTTCTCGCCAGTGGAGAAAACGATGATGTCGTCGGCCCGGCCTCTGTAGAGCCAGACGTCATTTTTTAGTCGGATGCTTCGAATACAGATCTTTCATAGGCCACTCATGCAAGTCCGGGAAAGTTTCGAAAATTCCCTGATATAGCTGAAGCTCCAGTTTCCGTACGATGACTTGCTCGTATAAGTCCTTTGAGACGTAACGGTATTCATGCCCGAGCATTGGACTGACCCTCGTGTATGCCCAGTCTTCCGGATCGCACAGCTGGATTGGAAGCACCCCGCATTCTGTTGTACCAAGACAGTTAAGCAACCTTGTTTTGGTGCTTATCAAATCCCCTACAGCCTGGGGGCAAGGTCCTCCTCCGAACGTGATCTGCTTCAGCCGACCCAAGATTTTCGAGGTGTTCCTGGTCCTTCACAAGCTCGACCAGAGTCATAGGTGCGAGGCAGCTGTGTTGCACATTACCGTGGAGATGGATGCTATTGACAACATCAGCCGAAGGCGGAAACGGACCTAGGACAACAGTGAAGCCAGAATAGATGGAGCCTGGTAAAAGCATCGCCACTCCAGCACAGTGGAACAACGGGAAAGCGAGGTATACTCGTGTACCAGCACACATGGCGGGATATGTAGGTTGTTGCCCAAATGAAGGCAGAGCTGTGAATGCATCCAGTGGTGCAATGGTCCCGTGAGTCTGGACAATCGGCTTTGGCCTGCCCGTCGACCCAGATGTATGGAGGACAACGAATGGATCTGACTTTGCCTCTAGATACGGCTTTGGGTAGGGGTATGGCTCCACCAGTTCGTCCTCCATCCAATGCTGCATTCCCGGAATCTCAAGAACTCTCATCTGCCTTGCGGCCAGAATCTGCTTGATGACCGGCAAGGCGAAGTTTGGGGGAAGCAGGAAGGTATTGCAGCCTGTCTTTTCGAACAGAGACAAGTGTGCTTCGAGAGTGTTGCGGGAGAGTTGAGGAGGAGTCTATAACCGGTCTTGACGCAAGCGAGTATCAAGATGGCATAGACAACGTCTTGGGGTCCCATATACGTGAGCGTGGGGAAGTCTCGGCCGGGCCCCATGTTCTTGTCAAGGTACCACGCATAGCAGTCCACAGCTCGAGCAAATGCTGTCGCAGAGATATCCTGGAAACCATCTGTCAGGTTTCCCGTTTTCGCTACGGAGTAGAGGACACGGCCCGGGTCGGTCAGCGCAATTTCGTTGACGAGCGACGGAAGCAAACGCTGGCCAACTGTTGCAGGTAAGGCTGGCGCCATTGCAATCTCAAAAAACAGACCAAGAGAATGAGAGTCAGACACTTTGGACCATGATCGACTTGTAATAATACAGAGAGCGTTGGCAGAGAGGTCGAACTTCAAGTATGGAATCCAAATTCTGAGATGGGGAAATAGTGGGTAATCGAGTGCCGAGATAGACTCGCCTGCTCAAAGCAAGGGGGCAGGGAACATGTTTGCAGCACCTGGCTACAGGAATAATATCCGATGCATCGTAATCGCAGAATCTCCCACGTTTCGCGTCAGCCGAGGGTTTGTTCATGTCAGCGAAGCCGCGTTGCGTTCCAATATTTACCCCTTCCTCCAGAGCTCTTCCTTCCAGAGGTTCCCACCCTCGCTCCTGGTTTTGGTAGACCAGATGCGCTGTATTACTACCCACTTGCAGTTGCATTGGGAATGACAACCTGGACCGATTAAAAGCTGTCTGGCGGAGCAGCAACCAGTGTATGAGCCAATCATCAAAGTGGCACAACCAACTGCAGCCTCGCGTACGGCAACTGCACCTATTTACACAGAGCGTTTGGAGCAGATGCGACTCTAACCCCCCGGAACTAGCTCGGATATGCAGCATATGCTAGGCCAAGGAGTACTGTTACACTTGTTCTGGCGGCATGGACCATGCCGCATGGTATGCCGTATCCCACGAGAACCTTCATTGTTACATTTAGAGCGACGGAATACCTACCCATGCACTTCGACCCACGGACCCGTGGGGTCCCATGGGTAGCATCAAATACTTACGGGTAACCCATAGGAATTTCTTTGAAATTGTCGGCAGTTAGTGCTTTAAGGTGCTCACGGCTGGTGGGCCCAGGCTATGGGATGCTACCTGGGACGCCCTTTATCATGAAAGGACCCTTTGAGCATAAATTATGTATGTAAGGGCGGCTCGCCCCAGACGTTTTTAGTCTGTAAAAGAATCAACACATAATTTGCGCCAGTATTGAAATGGGGGCAGGGTGTTACGCCTGCACCTGGATCCGGCCGATCAGTTAGTCCGGATCTTACATGTATATTAAGATGTTCTTTTCGCCATGGATTTAACCCTAAGGACATCACCACTTATCATTACGCTTTCAGATTTATCAATTACTTAAGTTCAGTACCATAAATATACTCGTCTGCTTTTCTCATCAACCCTTACCCGTATAGTGACATACTCAGAAAATCCGCACTGATCAAGACTGATTCTCTCCGACCCAATTCAGTATCCTGCATTTGATTATTATAACTACTAACATAATAACATTTTCTAGTAAATCAGCAACCTTAATACGTTATATAAAATGGTTACTTACAAAGTTAAATTAACGAAAAAAGTACGAAACCTTAAAAGAGATAGCGTAATTAATAATTCGAAAAAAAGTTAAATAATAATTAACGATAGCGAATAAATAATAAAACCCCGGGCAACTTCTTATTAAGCAAAAGGGCGTATTCGAAATCTTATTCCCTTTTCCCCAGCCGGGACCTCATAATAAAGATATTCTTTAAGACGAAAATTATTATAAAAAAGGAAAGAAAAAGGAATAAGAGTTTATAAAGAGTATGACGGCAGGGAAAAAAACTACCTTTAAAGCCTTTTAAAAAAAACAGTTTATTACCTTAATTGCTTTAATTTCAGCAGCTAAAAAAAGACCGATTTAAAACCCTTTTTCAGAGATAGTATATTACAACTAACTTAAATAAGTTTTATACGTTTATAGAGATCAATATAAGTAATAGTAAACGCGATACAAGGTATAAAAAATAAAGATTAATAGATTTAAAAATATTAAAAAGTAAAAAGTTTAAAACGAAAAAAAATAACGGTACGATAAAACGCATAAATACGATAACGTCTCATACCACCGAACGAGCAAAATTACCGAGCGAGCGAAAATTCTTAACTTTTTAACCTTTTAACTTTAATGATAAATTTCTTAACTACAATAACATAAAACGTTTTATAAAAAAGGCTAGAATAAAAATAGCTATTCAGGCCAAAAAATAAAACCCAAAATTTACCTTAAATATTATATTCTATTTATAACGTCCCCGAATCGATTTTATATACCCGATATTACGGTCGATACGCCCGAACCGATACCACCCTCAATTCCCGAAAACTAATACCGACCGAAAAAATATCAATTATTGACCAAATCGTTAACCTAAATACGTAAACGTTTTTTATCCGGCTTTAACATATTAAAAATATGGTAAATCTATTACTTACCCAACGTGTCGCGGTACGTATTAGGATTAATTAAGCATTAAAATTTATTAAATAATAAAAAGAACTTTAAATAGGTTTAAATCGAAAAATCGACTATTAAAAAATATTTTACGAAAAACTAGAAATATTTCGCAAATAATGTAAACTTATTCGAATTACTATCGCGAAATATAATATTATAAAACAATATTTATAATGTCGATAAAATAAAATTATTAAAAAGATTTTTTACAACAACGAGTATAATAATTACCAATACCGAAAAATATAAAAAGATAAAATAAACGTAATAAAAGAATAAAAAATAAAATATAACTATACAATTTATTAATTTTCAAAATTAAGTTATATCGTTATTTATTATTATAATAAGGAAAAATGACCTTAATTCTTAATATCGTAATAATCTATTACTAATAACCGATTGAAGAATCGTACTATATAATAATAACAGGATGATAAATAAATAAATTTTAAATAAATTAAATATTTTAATAATTATATTCTAAAGCGTACGAAGAATTCGAAACGTAGTTTATATTCGATAGTTACGAAAATTACAATTTGATAAAATTCGAAAATTATTACGCAATTTACGATATTATTACGTTTTACATATTTACGTATTTTTCGTATCGGTTTTATTTTTTTGATATATCTTATATTCCTATATTAAAACGCGCTTTTCTGTTATATATTAAAAATTTCATTACCGGTTTTTACCATACGTTTAAAATCATCATAACGTCAGATAATATCAATACCGGATTTGTAAAAATTAATCTTATTTTATTCGATCCTAATAATATTTATTTTATATTCGAAATTTTTCTAATTATACCTACGCTAACCGTTTCTCTGTTAACTTCCACTAATTTTATTTCTCCGCCCGCTAAAAACTCTAAAAATATCTGTAAAATAATAAAACAAAAAGGTTACTTAGGGGAAAAAAATATTATTAAGGTAACTTACTAACAATAATACTTAAATTAGTTACTTTTGTAATAAATAATTGTATATTGTTTTTATACAAATCCATTTTTTTTCGGTAAAACAACATTTAATTACGCGAAAGGAAATATGTGTTCAGCAAAAGTCAGAAAATTAAAATTAAACCTTTTTTTAAAAAAAATACTTATTATATAAACAAAAATTTTATTTATATAAAAAAAAGCCAATAAAAATATAGTTAATAACGGTTAAAGATAATTTTTATACAAAGGTTAAACCGAAAGAACGGAAGTATAACGTTAATGGTAAAATTAAATATAATTCGCGTATTTATAAAAAAGTTACAAAAACGTTTAGCGAAAAGAAAAACCGAGTAATTTTAGTTAATTTAATATGTCATAATTAATTAATTCGAAATTGCTATCGGAAGGTGCTAAATTTCGTTCGCTTAGTGGCCTCGCTCGCTCGATGATGTGAGACGTTAATAATATTACTATTAGATATATTCCAACTTAAAACGCGAAGTTTTAAAAGTGTATATAATATAAATATATACCTAAAAGCGTTATAAAGCACCCGGTTTAAAGTTAAAGCTAATAGTTTTAAGAAATCATTTATCGTATTAAAAAGCGAGATGGAAAATATGAATTCTTTAAGAAAAAACAAAACGAAACTTAAAAAGTAATTTACTAAAAAACGCGACCCTCCGAAAAAAAAAGCTACCTAAAGAAAAAAATAGCCCGCGACAACCTCGATAATTTAAACAGCCCCTTTTCGGATTTGTTTAGGAGTCCGTCGAGAAAAAAGAACCGTTACGGTTTAAGCAAGAGCTTTTCTAACTCTAGTAATTCGAACAGCTTTAGCGAGTTAAGCGTTCGCTTAAAAGATAAAAAAAAGCTTTTAAAACTCTAGTAACTGATATGGTTCGAAATTGCGTTAAAAAACGGTTTAACTTTATCTTAAATAAAAAAATTATTTAATAAATTAAGATAATTAAACGTTTTAAATAACGCCTTAAATGTTGTAATAAAAAAGATTAGTTATAAGGACGGATTAAAATTAAGTATGTTAAACTAGTTCTATTTAACGAAAGTTATTATTAAAACTTTTAAAAAGGCGGTTTTAAAGTTAATTATAAGTATTAAAAATAGGACGAAAATAATAAAAATAATTAGGAAAATTTATATAATAATAGGTAAGGCTAGGTAAAGAATATTATAAAAAACTTAATAAGGTTACATGCGATAGAAAAAATCTGGTATGTTACGACCTGACAGGAGGGAGGCCTCGGAAACGGTCTAGTTGGACCGAAATAGGACCCAAGTGGGTCGAGTTACGTGATTAGTGCTTAGTGTTGATTAACTGAGCACCATTAGTATCTATTGAGTACGATTGATCGTTGTTTAGTAATTGTTAGCTAAGTAAAGATAAGTTAATAATAAGAAATAAAGATATATATATTTGTTAAATTTTATAATTAAATAACGACAGCTTATAATATAATTTCGTTACTTAAAATACTTTTAGTATTACAAAACGTAATTAAGTTACTTTTTAATTGCTTAAATTTTTATAGTATTTTGTTAACATAAACCCGTACGTTTAAGTTTAATAATTGATTAATTAACTTAGCCGTTATATGTTATAAGTTTTTGTTTAGTAATATCGTTAAATTTTGGGCAATATTTCGACAAGATATTTATTAATAAATAGTTTATATATGAGGTCTTAAAGGATAATAATATGGATTTAGACGAAGAATAATTGCTTTTTTTGATTAAAGAAAAAAAATCTTTCGACGTTTGAGTTTAATGAATTAACGTATCGGTTAGTTTGAACGAAATAATTTGGAACTTACTTCGGCTTTCTAGGTTATCTACAAACTGTTCGAGGGGTAAATGTAATAAGTATTTGGTAAAGAATTTGTTAATATAAGTTAATTTATTTAAATGGCGTTTACTAAGAAATTAAGGGAAGTATTAAAGCTTTTTAAGTTTAAACCTTTCGATGAAATATTTACTAAATTATAGCTGTTTTTAACCTAATGTCGATTATATCTTAGATATTTCCCAGTACGATTTATTATACTAACTGCGCGAATTAAATTCGTAGCCGGACGATTATTAGGATACGCCGTTACCTGGTTTAAACCTGTAATAAGAGAGTATATTACTGCTTTTTTGGAGGAATAAAACCTAGAAGTGGTGCAAGTATATAATGATTATAAGAAATTTGAGCAAGTTTTACTAAAAGTTTTTAAAGTGGTAAACGAAAAAACGAAAACAGAGATTAGGATTTAATAATTACGACAAAAAGATTTGCTTTTAGTTATGGTAGCAAATTAATCCAATTTTTTTTCGAAACTTAATTGGGGATAAGAAATATTAATAGCCCGATTTTTTAATAGTTTGAAAAAAGTTTTAAAAAAAGTTGTTTAAAATGGAACGACCGGAATATTTAACCGATTATATCGTAATGGTAGTAAAAATAAATAACTAATAATACGTTTAGAGAATTTGTAACGTTAAAAAAAATAACAAACCGCGTTATAATGTTAATATTAACGCGCCGCGATATTAAAGTACCTTTTATGGAACCGTTATAAGCCTTATAAAAATTGATATAATTTAGCGACAAAATATACGACGAATTTAATGTTGGAACTGCGGCAAGATAGGTTATAAGGGATTATAATGCAGATTATCTGAAAAACTACGATAAAATAAACTATAGATTTTTGTATTTTTAGAGCAAGCGTTAAATAATACTGGAGGAAAGATTTTTGTCATAATACGATGTGGAGCTGATTTTTCGGGTCCTTCGAGTGAAAAAATGCGATAAGGATAAGCAGAAGCCAAGAAGTTATCTTAGGAAGGAATACGAAAACGGCAGAAATAATAGGAAATTTTGCGCCAATAGTTACAAAATTATAAGGAATAGGAGAATTTTCCAAAAACTAACAAAAATATTATTAACGATAGTCGGATTGGAAAATTAAGGAGTGGTTAAAAAAAACATAAAGGATGAACGGAAATAATTTTACTTAGAAAAGTTAACCGATATAAAAAACTTTACGTAATTTATTATACCAAAACGCGGTACCCCGAATATAAATAATATAAGGCTTATATCTTACGACGAATTATACAGATATGGAAATGAGGGTTTGATTTTACTAAATGATAAGGAAACGACTCTCGAAACCAAAAATGGTACCGACATTTACGAAATATCGGAAAAGAAATAATAAATATGTTAACGGTAGTTAAAAGCTAGCTAAAAAGATAAAAATATCCGTAAGGAAATCCTTCTTACTTTTATTATACGTGCGAATATTTATAATAAGAAAAAGCAGTATAAAAAGGACGTAATTTGGCGACATAAGAATTAATCATTAATTTACATTTTAAACTTGTAATAATTATAAATCCTACGAAAAGAAAAGGAATTTCGGTAAAATTTAAATAACTTATTAAAAACCTGTAGGGAAAAAACAAGAACGCACCTATATGGAATACGCTACGAGTAATAAACGACAAAATTATACATTAGGAAAAAAAGTACGAGGATAAAAAAAAGTTTTATATTACTTAAAAAAACGCTCGTTACCTTTAAGGTTAAAGCTAACACCATATCCTAAAAATAAAAAAATACGTAAATCGACAATAAATTAATATTAAGCAGCTATAAAAAGATAACAAAAAAAGAAAATAAAAGAATAAATTAATAAATTATAAAAAATATAAAGCAATAATAAAATATTATTAAGTAATTATAAAAAAAGAACTAATAGTATAATAAACCAATCTATTAACTCGAATCCTCAAAAAAACGAAAACCACTTATAAGAAAGCCGTAAGATGGCAAAACTTAAAGAAGCTAATAAATACTCCTAAAAAAACTTTAATAGTAATGAGAAACGACGATAACCTTATTATTATAAAAGTACGAATTAGGATATACTGGTACACCGCTATAATAAATAGCGGAACTTTAAGAGATAATTATATTACACTTAAAATAATTAACCAACTTAAGTTACTATAAAAATATAAAAAGAACCTTTATATTGCAATTACCGCCAAAAGTTAACCATATTTTTACAATAACGAAAAAACTACGCGCGAAATTAATTACCTTAACATTTTTATCCCAGGAAAAAATATAACAATTAATTTCGATATTATACCGTTAAAGAATTACGGCATAATTTTAAAAACAATATAATTACGCTAACATAACCTTTTAATCGATTAGAAAATTAGTTAAGTTCTTTTTATAATCTAACGATAAGTATGAGAAAAAATAATAAAAATCTTAATATTCGATCGAAAATAGCAACAAATGCCAGCATAAGGATACGATATAAAAAGGAAAACGGGTATTATAAAAAAAGACGACGCATTATTACTACTATTAAAGTAAAATTATAACAATTAAATACCAATTTATAATAACAGGCCGAAAAATTAAAAGATTTAACTAATATACCACCGTAATACCATTAATATAAGCGATTATTTAAAAAGGAACTTAAGACGAAATTACCTGAACATAACGAATAGGACCATAAAATTATCCTAAAAAAGAAATATTAACTAAGTTTTACCTTATTTATAATCTTAACGAAATAAAATTATACATACTTAAAAAATGCCTAAAATATTAATTAAAAAAAGGTGGATTTAACTATTGAAATTACTAGCTAAATACCTTATATTTTTCGTACTTAAAAAAATAAAAAGTTACGACTAATTATAAATTACTAACAGCTTAATAATACTATTATTAAAAATAAAATACCACTACTTTTAAATAGGAAAATAAATAATCGTTTCTATGAAGGATAATAATTTATTACCCTCGATTGTAAAAATAAATATAACCTAATACGAATTAAAAAAGGCTACGAATAAAAAATAACATTTAAAATTAAATACGACTTACACAAATACTTTATCACTCTTATAAAACTTACTAACATATTAACAACCTTGTAACGTATAGTTAATTACGTTCTTCGGGAATATCTTAACGTTTTTATAATATGTTACCTCGACGATATTCTTATCTTTTCGGAAATTAAGGAATAACATAAAAAATATGTCCACAAAATCCTTCAGTTACTTTAAAATATTAACGTATTAATTAACGCAAAAAAAAGCCAATTTAATATATAAAAAGTTAAATATTTAAGTTATATTATTACTCCCGGATACATTAAAATAAACTTTTAAAAAATCGCGATAATACGAGATTAAATTACGCCCACTATAACTAAAAAAAGTACAAACTCTCTTTAAATTTACTAATTACTATCGAAAGTTTATTAAAAATTTTAGCCGAATAATAATACCTTAAATATGTTTACTAGAAAAAAAGAAAGATTTTAATAGACGCCGATAATAAAAAAAACTTTTTAACAAATTAAGGAAACAATTACGAATTAACTAATATTAATTATACACGACCCAAGCCGCCTAATGAAGTTAAAAACCGATACGTCAAATTATGCTTCAAACGCAGTAATCGGATAATAGAATAATTAAGGTATTTTATACCCTGTTACTTTTTTTCTTATAAATTGTAAAAATATAAATTACGTTATACCATTTCCGACAAAAAATTTATAACTATTATCAAAATATTTCGCAAATTTAAATATTTTCTTAAAAATAGCCAATATTAAATTAAAGTTTACACGGATTATAAAAATTTTTCTTAATTTACCACGACCAAAAAATTTATAACACGATAATTTCATCATGCAGAAAAATTAACGGAATACGATTTTGTTATTATATATTGAAAAAGTTCGGAAAATGGTAAAACCGACGCCCTTAACAAACGACCGGACTTTAAAAAAAAACAGTTAAAGCTAACTATATAATTTTCGATATTATTACAAAAAAATAGTTACGATTACAGTAAATTATAATAATACAAATAATATATTCGAATATACGTTAAAAAATTAAAGCATATAACGATAATTTACAAAAATAAATAAATAAAATATAGGTTCCAATAAAATATTAAAAGATTTTTAATACGAAATACATACCAGCACCAATTATATAGATATCTAGGGATCCATAAAACATTAAAACGCCTCTAGCGTATTTATTATTTTCCTAAAATAAAAGAAAATAATATAAAAGATCTTACGCCAATACGACGTTTATATTAAAATAAAGGTACGACGACATAAGCTATACGAATAATTATAACTATTACCAATCGCAAAACGACCGTAAGATTTTATCATAATAAATTTTATTATCAAACTTTCTTTATTAAAAAACCTAACTACGGATATATATTACGACAGTATTTTCGCAATCGTTAACCACTTTATTAAGTTTTTTTATTTTTTACCTTAAAACGAAAATATAAACGCCAAACAAATAGCGTATTTTTTTTCAGGAATATTTTCAATATATGCGGGTTACCGCACGAAATTATTTCAAATAAAAGAATAACGTTTACTTTTAAATTATAGCAAAACTTAATAATATAAATCGGCTTAAATTATAAGTTATTTAACGCGTTTCGACCGTAAACAAACGGATAAATAAAACAATAAATTAAACGCTTAAAATATACTTACGATATTATATTAATTTTAAACAAAATAATTAGGTTCAAAAGTTATTAATAACCCAAATAACTTATAATATGAATTACTATAAAACTATTAAAATAGCTTTATTTACGGCCAACTTTGGATTTACTTTAAAAATTTATAAAAAAGTACAAAAAAAAAACTTATTTAGCATTAAAACTATCCTTATATTAAAATAATTTAAATAATTACACCAAAAAATAAAAACGGAACTTAAGTTCGTACGCAACCAAATAAAAAAATTTTATAATTAAAAACGATTAAAAAAATTAACCTTTTTAATAAGAGACATGGTTTATTTAGCTATTCAAAATATATATATAAGACGTTTAAATTAAAAACTTAACTTTAAGTACATTAATTTTTATAAAATTATTAAAAAAAATCTTAAAAAATAATTACTAATTAAAATTACTACCTAAAGTTAAACTTTATTCAATTTTCCGTATATTCTTACTTAAGTTAGTAACAAACACAATTAAAATATATACTAAGCAGAATGATATAAAAATAAAAAAAAGTAAATGTACGAAGTAAAGAAAATTCTTAATATAAAAAAGGTTAACGGATTTACCCAGTACTTAATTAAATAAAAAAGTTACCCGGATTTCGAAAACATTTAAAACCTCGTAAAAAATTTTATAAACGCTTAACACCTATTAAAAAATTTTCACTAATAACGTTCGGACCATTAAGGATAAAATTCTAGTTAACGTTTTTAATAAACTAATTAATATTTTCGACACCCGACTAATTAACCAAACTAATAAATAATATTAACGCGACTATAAAAGTTTTCGTATCGGCCTATTTTTATTACTTATATTTTTCCAGTTTTTATAATGATTACAACTTATGTTATATCATTTTAATACTTTTTAAACGAAAAAACGTTTTTTATTTCCGAAAACGGATTAAACGGGTAATAACTTTATCCATCTTTCATTAATAACGTTACTATAATTCTAAAAAACGCTCCTCTGCGAGCATTCTTTTTCGTTCTAAACGTTAATTTTCGGCGTAAATATTTTTTAACGAGGAAAAGAAAACGCCGTTCTCGTCGTAAAAGTTCCCTTACCTTACATACGCTTTACACTTCGATACGTTCTCCATTATCTCGTATTTCTAGCCTTTAAAAAAATATAAAAAATACGGCATAATTTTAAAATTAAACTTCTTAAAAACAAAAAGAAAATTTTAACGACGAACGGTCGAAAATAAAACCTAACGATAAACTTTAATAATACGAACCGACATGTTAAAAAAAATACTTACTAAAGGAAGAAAAGTTTTAAGGGCAAAATTTGTAGAAAAGGGAGATCGTATTACGACCTAACAAAAAGAAGATCCTAAAAACGGTTTAATTAAACCGAAACAAAACCTAAATAAGTCGAGTTACGTAAGTAATGCTTAATATTAATTAATTAAGCATTATTAATATTTACTAAATACGATTAATCGTTACTTAATAACTATTAACTACATAAAAATAAGTTAATAATAAAAAATAACAATATATACATTCGTTACATCTTATAATTAAATAGCGACAGCTTATAATACAATTTCGTTACCCAAAACACCTTTAGTATTACGAAATGTAACTAAATTACTTTTTAATTACTTAAACTTTTACAGTACTTTACTAACATAAACCTGTACGTTTAGGTTTAATAATTAGTTAATCAACCTAGCCGTTATACGGTGCAGTTTATTATTAAGTTTAAAAGTTTTCCGCGAAGAAAAGAGTTATAACATGTAATATAAAATAAAGAAATAAAATATTATATTATAAATATAAAAGATTACTTTAATAACTACTATAAAATTAAATAAATAGTAATACGATAAAGAGACTATTTTTTATAATAATTAATTAATAATTTCTATAGCGAATTTTATAACAAATTTACTAAGAAATTAACAAACAATTATATAATATAGGAAAAGGTAAAAGAAATAAAGATAATAACCCTCGAGATAATAAGCCCGTACGAAATAAAAATAAAAAGCCATTCTGCGTGAATTATACTAAGTATAGGCATTTGACGAAAGATTGCCTTCAGATATAAAAGGAGAAAAACGTCAAAGGTAAAAAAAAAGAAGAAAAAAAGGAAAACGAGGCTGAAATAATAGTTAACGTTAAGGTAATAATAGTAGCAACAGCTTTCGTAATACCTATAGCGACATCCGTAGCGGTGGTTAAAACGAGGAGCAGTTTATTTTTAAAGGTTTAAAAAACTTAAACCGTTTAAGCGGAAAGACCTTTAGCGCTTAGATTAATAAGTAGCAGTTTTAAAACCTTATATAGTGGTACTATAAAATAGTTTAAAAGGTTGGCTCTTTTAAAGCCTTAATAAACGAAAGCGTTAAAGCAATTAAAGCTATAATAGCTAATTATAATAATTATATAAAGGTTAATGGCTTTAAACGTTTTAAATTACAGGTAACTTAAAACTTTAAAATATAAGAAATCGATTACCTGAAGTTACAGCTATAGGCGACCGAAGTTTTTAAGCTCTAGGCGGTTAAATACTTTAAGATTTAAAAGACTAACTATTTTAAAGTAGTTGTTATATGTAGCAACATACTTTTCTATATATCTTCCTTTATTAAAAACGGTAAAAGTAAGTTACGTTAATATTTAAGAACGAATGTTAATATTATTAACAATATTAGCGATTTCGAAAAGAACTTAATATTACACATTAAGTTTAAAAGAATTCATATTATAATAACTGGAGAACTTATAGTTACTACTTTTATCGATATTATAAAATAGCCTTGAAAAAACTCATATAAAAAGATAACGAGATTATAATAAAGTATATATTATATATTAACTATTTATTTTGAAAATATATCTTAAAAATATGTTATAAACAGGGAGGTCACTAAAAAGTATCCCGATTAGCCCTAATAGGTCTTAATTAACAACTATTAATATCCCGCGAAAAAGATTTTGCTTATAGTTATATGAAAAGTAAAAATTTATTATTAAAGGCTTAAAATCGCTGAATAATAGGAATTGCCAATAAGCATATAGATTGGAAGAGGTTATTAAGTAAGAAAGACGGCAATAATTTAGTTGTAAAACGTATAGTTGCGAACGCTGTTAACAAAGATGAAGTCTTTATAATAATCGAAGTTATGAAAAAGATTCTCTTTTAATACCGCCGCTATTATTATTATAATATGAAATAATGAATTTAAAAGGTTAAGAGGTTTATAAGGATAAATTTAAACCCCGACGATATAAATATAATTTCTTTTTAAATATACGAGAAAGAAAGGAGAGAAAATAGGGGTTAGAAATTATTAAAAACAGTAACGTACGCAGAAGAAACTATGTAGTATATTATAAGCTTAGTTAAACCTGTTAATCTTAAAAATAAAGGCTTATTCAGTTTAATTATCAACGATTTATTACGTTACGAAAAGTATTACTTATTTAAAACTAAAAACAAAATGTATTAAAGTTTATATACCTAAATTACGCGTTTAACTATGCCCTTAAAAAATAGCTAGAAGTAAAAAAGTGTAAATCTTACGTTTTTATAACGGTAAAAAGTTTAATATAACGATTATCGAAAACCTTAACGTAATAAAACGTATTAAAATAGTAATTTCTAGCGCTTAATATTATTATTAAAACAGAGTCGTACAATAAGTAATATAATTCCTTTAAAAGAAAGAACGCGTAAGTTCAGCGTAAAGAATAATATTTATATATTTGTACAATGTCAAAATAAAAGTTATAACGTATACCGTTAATAAGACGAGGTAATTTAAAATAAAAAACATAATAGTAATAGAATAACATAAGACATAAACCTACGGAATGCACAAACTTACGGGATGCTTTTTAGCACCTCGTAATAACCAATCTAAGTAACTTAATTATAATAAATTTAATTAATTCAACTAACGATAATTGTTTTCACTAATTATATTTACAGCTTTCGGACAAATATACGTATCATAATAAAACTTGTTGTAAACGTATATTACTGTTCTCTTTTACTAATCCGTATACGACAATTATTTTTAATAATTATTAATAATATTTTACCACCATTCTTTTAACAGGAAAGGGTATTTATCCCGTATAATAAATTCTTTTTATTAAAAACGTTTATTGTAACCATTTAAGTACGTAAAATCGAATTATTACTTCGATAAATTCTATAATATTACCATACGCCCTCTGATACGTCTTAAAACAAAATCTTATAACCTTATCCCGTAACTTTATAACGCGCTTTTTAACGCACCTTTGAACCTTTAATATAATGTATTTTGCGCATATCTTTTACGTATTAAAACTATATAAAAAACGTTTATATATATAGGTCGAAAATTCGGTCGGTAATCGTATTTCTATTGGTCGGCTTTAATACTTTCAAAATAAGAGTAATATTAACTTACATATATTAAAAAAATAATCGGTCGCATATAGGTTAATAGGAAGGAATAGTAATATAGCATCCGAAATAAACTTTATATAATACGTACACCGAGTAAAAAGTAATAAATATAATTAGCGAAAAAAATACCGTCGATTTAAATTAATTAGATTTGTTATAGTTAAGTTATTTAGATTAGTAATTGCGAGGTGCTAAAAACCATCCCGTAAACTTGTGCATCCCGTAAGCTTATATCTTACGTTATGTTAAAAATATATCTAAACGTAGTACATTTTATAAACCTAAGAATAATTACATTTAAATACTTAGTAATAAGAATAAAGTATTAATTAATTAAGTATTATAAAACTAAATTAAAGAATTTAAGAACTTATAGCGTAAAAAAGGTGTTATTAAATTATTAAAAAATATATAATTATAAAATATAACTATGAAAAAAGCGGTAAATTATCAATAATATTATATAATAATATTTATAAGAACTTAAAAAAGCTAATATAACCCCCTAACTCGAAGAATATTATTCGGTTATTTTTATAACCCGTATAAAAACATTTAAGATATTGTATAAAGTAAGAAAACGTTAAAAAAATAAAAACTATAACATTATTTAAAAGGCCGATACGAACTTAGAAACCAGGTAGATTAAACGGAAAATGAGACGCTGGGAAAAGATAATTCCCGAGCTGTAGATCTTAAAGGCTCCAATTAACGCCCTAGAATTAATACGTAAATTAAAACTAATTTTAACTTAAAAAAGTAATAATTACGATTTATACTTATACCTCTTTTATTTCCACTCGTTTTTAAATAATCATAATAATGCAAACTAAAACGAAAACGGTTATAGGTTATACGCTGCAATAAACGACTATCTATACTTAGAAAAAGTAATAAAAAACCAAAAACGAAAAATAGAACTTAAAGCAATTCTATAGAAACTAAAAGAAGCTTTTCGCGGGGAACTTTGTATTTTATACTAAACGATAAAGCATGTAAGCAGCTTATAAACGTTAAGTAAATACTAATATATTTATATATATTGATATATTTATATATAAACGAGGCAAGAAAGTATGAAGCCCTTATTTAAAATAAAGTATTTATTTAGCGAAAAGGTATTAATTATAATAAATGACAGTAAACAACGTAAAAACTATAGCCTAGAAAATCCTCGTGGCGGCTTTTATTATGTTAAATTAATATAAATTTTAAATCGATATTATTGTTACCTATTATAATAATAATTTAACAACGTATATATATATATAACATAGATCCTTATATTAAAAAAGTATTTGGACGAATATATAAAAGGTAAAATTAAGTACTAATTCTTTTTAAAGAGATTATTAAGTTAGTAAACTATTTATATAGCTTAAAGTAAGTCGGAGTTTTATAATAAGAAAAGATTAAAGGGATATTTATAAAATAAAGAATTCGTTTATTAATCTTTAACGACGCGATTTATTATAACAATTAATTAATAAATGTTATTATTTCGTAGCTTAATAACTTCCTACTTTCGGCCTGAATATTTAACACTAAAAAGATATTACTAAGAGAATAGTTAAAAACGTGCTTATTAAGAATGTATATAATACCGATTATCCGTTTCTGATTAACTAGAAATGTTAAGCTAAATTAATAGTAATATATCGAAAACTTATTAAAATTAGTAGGTTTAAGCGTTATAAGAATAATACCTACGCTGTTTATTAAGGATTATTTAATCTACGCCGTAAAAAATAAAGACGTAATTAATAAAGATAGTATATACGAAGACGTAAGTTTTATAAAGAAAGTTAATTTTTTTTAATTACATTAGTAAGCCGGTTATAGCGTTTTTAACGCTATCTTAAGCTCGGGTTATAGGTGATCTGTTCTTAAGATACTTACAATGTATTATGCAATTTTCGCGATATTTACACCGTATAATAAACCTATTTTTAAGGTATAAAAAGTCATACGAAAACTATCCGTACCGTAAATATAACGACCTAGCCACATTCGAAACAGTAAATTCAAGCCTTATAAATAATTGCCAATTGGCTAATTTTATAATAAGGTATATAGTTTTTATAATTAAGATACTTATATTATAAATTATAAAATAAGAAAATATTAACACCTAATAAATTACGAAAACACAATACGTAAGAATAAATAAAAGTATAACAGAACTAAATACAATTAACAATTATTTAATAAAGATAAATTAATAGTAAAAGGTTATATTCTTATATTAAAAAAATATAAATAATATAAAAAAACGATCTATTCGGCTTAAGTACTATTACGTACGTTAAAAAGTTTAAATAGAAAATATTTATTTCTAATGCGTAAAGAGTAATATTGACTCAGTAATTAAATTAACTAAACTATTTAATAAAAGTTGATTTGAAGCGATTTACGGTAAATTTAAGATCAAATAAGTATAAGCACAAAATAAATTAGAAAGTACTTAAGATTGACGGAATCAGATATTCAGCCCCCGTATAGATTAAAATTTTAAAAGCTGAAATCACGTAAAGCAAAAGGGCTTGTCGGAAGTTAATACTTTCAGGTGCTTACAGCTGGTAACCCTAGGTTATAGGATGCTACCTGAGATACTTTCTATTATAAAAGTACCTTTTAAGCATGCATTAACTATATAAAGGCGGCTCGCCCTAAACGTTTTCAATTTATAAAAGTACTAATACATAGTTTACGCTAGTATCCTATATTTTATTAACTATAACTGCTAATAAAATATTACAAATATACAAGTAATTAATAAATAGCTTAAATCTATTTATACTAACAAATATTACTAACTGTTAAATATAAAAAACATTAGTAGTTATTTTATTTATCTAGTTGTAGGTGCTGTTATACGTATAAAATAACTTTAAGTAGCTTAGTTTCGAAGTATATATATTTTAATTAAAAGGAGCCTTTCGCTTTTAAGGTGCGCTTAACATCTTTAATTAGTTAATATATATATTTTTTAACGTTTTCATATGTTTACAGCGTTAGCGCTTATATTTTACGGCGGTTTAAAGTTATTCCAAGCTTTGTTAAAAAAATTTTAGTAAATAAATTCTTTCAATTAGCTAAATCTATTATTAAGTTATTTGTAAGGTATTTTCTACCGTTTAAGAGTTTTAGTAATATTTATAAATCCTAGTTACTATTAAAGTAGTTAAGTTTATCGCGTAATAGTGTTTTAGTTAGTTTATTTATTTATATATTACTTGTAGACGTATAATTTATTTTAATAAAACACTTAACTACTTTTTTAATTAAGTAGTTATAAATTTATATATTATACTTTTATTATTTAAGAAAGCTATATAAGTGTTAATAAGTCGTATAATTTGTTTAGTAGTTTATTTTATAATAAAATAATTTACAATTAAAGTAATCTATATCTTTTTAATTAATCGAATGTATAATAATGTTATTTTTAGGATTACTTATAAAATACTAAGTCTGTTTCGGTTGTAAAAATAGTTAACGTACGATATAACCGAGCTGTACATATAAGTTACCTTATTGTGATCAGGACCCCATTTTAAAGGTTGTAGTTGCGCCTACAGCATAGCAACTATAACTACAGCTATAGCTTTTGATAAAGAAGTATCTATCAGGGGTTTAATATATTAACTAAACTCCTTTAAGAATTATCTTTACAAAAATAACATAACCTCTAAGATAGGGTTTAATAGTAAGTTATAATTCTTTCGTTCCGTTTTCCGTACTTTTATAGAAATTTTTAAAAAATTATTAAAATACATTTTTTAAATATAGCTTTAAATTAACGTTACCCTTTTTATAGCTACGAATAATTAATATAGAATTAAAACTTTTTATCTTTTCATATAATTTTAGTCCTCAATAAAACTAAAATATTATTATAATTTTAAATAAATAATTAAAAATTTTATTTTCCGTATATTATAATTATATACCCTGTTTCCGCCAGTATAATAATAATATAATCTTATAAACTAAAACAATAATATCAGAAGTTTGAAATCGCCTATAAAAAACTACGAAATATATTTTTTGCCTAATTAGCTAAGTATTAATAATATATTTAAACGTTTAAAATAAATACCTTAATTATTTAAATATTTAACTTTTTAAAATACAACGTTTATCTTTATTTAATAGTTTTACTATTTTCTTGCTAATATAAACGTAATTAACCTATATATTAACGTTATATGTACGGCTGATAAGCATTTAAAAATTCTACGCTGTCGGTTTGTTCGCCTTATATTAGGTGTTATATCAAACGCGTAAGGCCGTATTCCGTGGAAAAATAGGCCGATACGGTATATAATTTAGCTTTCGAAAAGCTTAATATTTTTTTTCGTTATTAAAATATATTTTAAAAAGTTTCTAATTATTTAAGAGTTTTTTTAATAACTAACTTAATTTCTATCCCGGTCGTATTATTAGTTAAACTAGCAAAAAAAAAAAAAGTAAAAAACAAATCTTTATATTAACAGTTTTATATTTTATCTTTATTTTAATATTTACGAATACGATAAAATTTGATTTAAAAGTATTCGGCCATATAATTACTAGATAATATAATTATATTATTCTTAGTCTTAAATAAATCTGGAACGATTAATTCTAAATTAGCATATTAAATCCTATTTTTGAACGATAATATAATTTCGTTATTATTAGCGAAATACATATATTATTATAATAAAAGAATTTCTGGCCTAACTATACTAATATCCGCAAGTTATGTTTTATTTTTCTAATCCATATATATTAATTGTGTATATAGTAACTGTTAATAATATTATAAAAAAAATAATGGTAAAATATAACGGTTTTCGTTAAATTAACAGCCGAACTAAATATAGCTATAAGGCGAGGGTCCGGCGTCTTAATATTAATCATTCTGAAATCGATATTATTATATTCCGTATATCTTAAAAGTAACGTTTAAATTAAAAATACTTAAATTTCCTAATAATTAATACATTTAAATTATTAAATAATATCCTTCGAATCTAACTTAATAACTTACGTTTTATTATTAAAGCTATTATTTATATTAATAATACGACGAAAATTATAATATCCTCAACTACCTAATTAAACGATAATAAACTAAAAGTATTCATCGAAAATTGTAAAAAGAGTTATTAAATTTTATAAATTCAAAATACCTTAAAGAAATTAAGCTCGCCTATATATTAGCTTAAAATATTTTAATAATTATATATATATTGTGATATTTACTATTGCTTTTAGACTAAATATATATATCCCGGATATAAATCGAATAATACAATAAAATATACCGTAAAATCTTTTAATTAAAAATTTATAACAGCGATGTAATTAAACGGTTCGCAATTATAAACGATTAAATATAATTAATTATAAAGAAGCCATATTATTTATATTTTATTAGGCGTTCGATAAATATAAAACAAAATTATTTATTATAAAAAAAGTTAAAAACAAATCTAGGCCCGGTGAATAAAAAATCGTAACAAAAAACGACGTAACGACTTCAGAATAAAAAAACGATACGTAATTTATCGCGAATAATCCCGATTAAAACGAAATAATTATCAAATATTAATCTTATCATTCTACTGGTAGAAATATGATCCATATTACCATTTGTAAACCTCTAAAATAAAATGATTCTAGCCTACGGCACCGGGTAAAAATAAAACCTTAATAATACGCGTTATTTAACTGCGATTATATACGTAAAACGATTTAAACATATTTAAAAGAAAAAAGAAACTATTATACTAATAAAAACCGTAATGATTTAATTTCTGCTAAACCTTATTATACTATATATACGCCTAACTTCCTCCTCATACTTAAACCTATAAATTCAACAATATTTACATAAAAATAACTAAAAGCCGGTTCGGTAAAAACGGCTATGTAGAAAATAATAAAATTCTAATGTAAATAACAAACGAACAAACTATATTTTACGCGGTTATTTCTATTTAACGGTAAAAAAGTAAAATAAATATTTAATTTTATTAAACTTAAACGATTTTTACTTAATAAATTCCCGAATAAATTAAACGAAATTAAAGGCTTATATTTAAATTAAAATACAATCGAATTAATTAAAACAATCCCTAAATTCGATAAATAGCAATATTAAAACATTTTAAAAAATCGCTTATTTTCTGTGTTATATATAATATACGAAAAAGCTATAATTTCTATTTTACAAAAAGTATAAGTAATTTTCTGTAAGCGGCGAAATTCGCTGAATCGGAAATAACGGCGCCATATTTCTATACCGCAAATCGATCTATATAAATTACGAATTCTTATTACGTTACAAACTTAACAAATATCGAAAAAAATTACAAAACCGCTAGAAATCGCGCCCGGTCCTAATTAAAATATATCGCATATACCTATTCGGTTTAAACTAATAAATATCGATTTAATAATAATTTTAACAAATTAAATACGAAATTAGCATACAATTTATACATCCTTATAACGTAAAATCGTAACCTCGGTTAGAATAATACTTATATCTATACGTATAATTTATGATAGATTAAGTAATCTTAATTTAAAATCTACTTCGTTTCCTTTACTTATAACGTCAGCGCAAAACTTAACGTTCTTTAATATTTTTAATTTCCCAACCCCACTCTCATTACCGTATCCGTATTCGCATAATTCGTTTGCTTTTATATCGTTACCGGAATCGCCGGCATTATTAAAACGTAATAATCCGTAACCCGACGTTATAAATAACATAGTAGGAATAAAATCGAAATAATAATCGTCATCGAAATTAAGAAATTACGGGTTAAAAATAAACGGAACCTATCGGATAATAACAACAATAACAAGTTAAAAAATAATTACAATATTAAATTGAAAAACAAGAAACGAAATTCGACAGGTTTTAATCAAAATCGATAAGAAAAAGCGCGGTTAATTTCGGCGCGGTATCGTAATCGTAAAACGCAATAATTATTAATATTTATATAACGTTACTAAAACTATTAATATATTATTTTCTTATTAAATTCATTTTTATTAATCCTTAATTTGTTAAGTTTTATATAAAATATTGCTTTTTCCTAATCCGGATTAATTATATATTTTAATATATATGTAATAAATGTCTTTATTAAAAGAAATTAATAAATTTTAATCTTTTACGCTTTAGTATATAATTTACTACGGTTATTAAATAATTATCTTTTTTAACTTATAACTTTTAATTTATAACCCCGGATTATAATTTTTTAAGTCCTAATTTTGAAATATTCCTATTTTTTAAACCTTTAAGGTACCCTAATTCGGATCGGATAATTAGAGTAAGGGATTAATTATGCGGGTAAAGAATTATTCTTTCGTTATTCATATAGCTATTCCGGCGTCCGTTTTACTTTAAGTATTAATTCGAAATATTAAAATTCCGGATTTATAATAAATGTTCATTAATTACTTTTTATAACCTTATTTTCTTACGATTAGGATTAATATTTATTAATATACGGTTTTTATTAATATTCTCCGAAATTATTCGCGTATTTTATCGCTATTTTTTTGAAGAACTTTAGTAATTATTTCAATTTTTAAAATAAAGCTTTTTAGTTTTATTTATCGTTTCCTTTTACCGCGTTTTTATATCGGCGTAATTAGGCCCGTATTTATTTTTACTATAATTTTACGTTTATCAAAATTCTATATAGGTATAATAAAAATCGAATATTACGAGTAATCGTCGAAATCCTTAACTTTAACACTAAATATATCGCGGTATTTAATTTTAATTTTTATATAAAGTTATTTAAATAGTAATTAATTACATATAATAACGCACTTCCCCTTGGCTTAATATGATAAAAATATCGTTTATATAATATATACTATAAAACGTATTACGGTTTTATATTTTTAGAAATATTTATATTATTTAAATTATTATTATTTAAAGATAGTCGAAAAGAGTTAGCAGCTCGAATTATATGAAATTGTAAAAAAAAAATGCGCCGGTTAAAATTATGATATAAAAAACGTTTATTTTACAGTTTTAAAAACGTATTAATTAATAATCCGTCATTAACTTATTAATAACCTTATTATCATATTTTAATATAATAAAAAAGACGAATAATATTACATATTATTTAATATTGTTTTCGGCGTTTAATAGAAACGAGGTTTAAAAAGCGTTAGAATATATAAATACATTTTCTATTAACTTTGTAGAGGGTATATATATATAATTATATCTCGAATTATTTATTTAATTATTATTCCGATATTATTATAAGGAGAATATATATTAATCTATCTTTAACAGTAGGTAAATTACGTTTTAAGATATACAATACTAAAATTCGTTTTTTAAACATCTAATAATATTATAATTTATCGAATAGTTATTTAATTTAAACAAAACTTAATTTGTTAGTTAATGTAAAATTTAAAAGGATGATAAATATAGTTAAAGTACGGAAGATAACACTGTAATTAATATAATTCGCCTTAAAAACTAACTTAATATAGTTAAAATCTCTATATACGTTTTTATTTTTTATTAAATCGTTATATATCCCCAATATACGATTACTATATTTTGCTTTACTAAATAACGATAATATTATTAATATAATTATATAGTATTAAATATATATAAATACGCATTTATATTTGGGAAATTTAATAATAATATAAACTTATCCATACAATTTCGGCCTAATTAAGATTAAAAGCAAAATTAAAAGATATAAGATATAGTAAATAAAGTAAAATTCCTATATTATATAAGTACCGATTATATTTTTAGTATTAGTAAGGAATATATAATGAATTATAAATATAAATATGTAAATTATTAAGTATATTAAAATTATTAGGTATAACTTAAAAAAATTAACGTTATATATTTTTATAACGAAGGAATAGTATATTAGGAAAAAACTTAGTAATTATATGCAAATTATATAAACTTTATATTATAATATAAGATTTTTATTATAATTTACAAAATTTGTTTAACTAAATACATTGTAAATATAAATATACAGTTATTTAATATATAATTAATATTATTTATATAAGTATAAGTTTTTAAATTTTAAATATTCGCTATACCTTAATATATTAAATTATGTTTTACGATATAATAATTATCAGCCTATTTTTGTGGTTGATACCCGAAATTTATATTATAATATATACCATTACATATTTTATAATGTTATAGAAAGTAAATAACATTCTTACCGAAATAATAAATATAATTTATAATATATCTTCCGATAATATATTCCAAGTAAACCTGAGAAATAGTACTTACCCGGTTAAAAAAGTTAGATTCGTTAATATTAACGCCGAAAAACAACTTGTTTTCGAAAAATAACTGATTGTTAAAAAATTACCCCGAGGACGGGTAATAAGATTCTAAATCGAAAAATAAATAAAACGACTACTGGAATAAAACTAGAAATAAAAATAATTTATCTTTAAAGAAAAACTTTAAGGACGGGTAATAAATTCCCGAACTAAAAAATAACCGGAACCGATATTAAAATAATTTACGATGAGGCGAAACCGACGATATGATTTAATTTAAAATATTTTCGTATTAATTAAGTAATATTTAATTCTTTTAAAATATAGGACGTTTTTTATAAAAAATATATATTATACGTAGCTAATTTTAGATATTAAATATATATTATAAAGTTATATTATATAGTGCAAAATTGAAAAAAGAAGAGTACTTTGTTGATAGATATTAGTACGAATATATATTAATTAAGAAGATTTTACGAATATTAGAAATATATTAGTTTCGTGGTATTACAAAAGGTTTATATTACGAATAAGATTTTTTATTAGGGAAAAGCCCGGCATATATATAAGTATTAAATGTTAATAATGTAATTTAGGATATTTTAAATAGTAGTAATTAGTAAAATATGATTTACCTTGTAGCGGATTATACCGGTTTTATAGGTTATTAAATTGTTAGGTTAGTTACGGAGTTCGATTAATTATATTTTTTATAATTTAATAAAAAAGGTATATAAATTAGGTACCGTATAAATAATATAAAAAAGGTTTATAATTTTATAGATATTATGATTTACGAAACTATGCGAGTAAACAATGTGCAAAATGCGTCTGGGAACCTAATAAGAAATGTTTATACGTAATTTTAAAATATTCGATATTATTATATGGTTCGGATAAAAAATGTCAAAAGAATTTGAACGTAAATATTACGTTTAAAACGAATAAAGTTTTAGGATTCGAAAACGTAAAAGGTATTATTGATATATAGGTTGTAATGATACGTAAGAAAGGGTAAAACGGAGGGAAGAAATTTTTGAAAGTATTTAAGAATGTTAGTTGGTAAGTTAGTTATAAATAGAGTATATGGGTTAATTCGAAATTATGCGTTATAGTTAGTTATAAGTAATCTAATATTTATATATAATTTTACGAAAGATAAACGGTTTAAACGGGATATAGATGATTAAATTTACGTAAATTATATATCTAGTTGTTTATATTAGTTTCGTTTATAATTATATTGCGTATTGTATAGCGGAATATTATTTTTTTTTATTTGCGGTTTTATTATTAAGAGCGAGTAAATTACGTTAGTATAGCGATTAAGTAATTGCGGTAATATATAAGATAATTCCGAAATTAGTTAATTAAGATTACATAGGTAATAAAATTGTATTAATATTAAAATTATTGTATAAGTGTTATAGCGCTTATAGGAAAATACGAAAATAATAAAAAGATAAAGATTTATATTAACGATTTGTTTTCGTTTGATAAATTGATAATTTGGTTTTCTGTCGACAACGAAAACGATAACGGAACGCTTTAAGTAACATTATTAATTTAATTATTGATAAATTGTATTATGGGATTAAAACTTTTTCTGTATATAAGATATTAACGTTATTCGAAATCAAATTATTTTTAATAATTTTGATACTAAAATTTTTTCAAATAGTTACGTTAAAGTTATTTATATATTAATTTCGTTTTTTACCGTATTTAGTTAATTAAGTTTACTTTCGTTATTAGTAACAGGTATAGTATTATTAAAATCGATAAACTTAATTTTTATAGCTTTACGGTTTATAGCCAGAGTATTTTCGAATTTCCTTCTATTTTTTTAATTCAAGATAGATATTTTTTAATAAACTAGAAATTCAGAAGTAGAAAATAGGCGCGTTCGAGAATTTTGTTACAAAAATTCGGAGTAAATCACTAATTTTTAAAGTGAAATTATATTGTTATTTACTATTATAACGAGGAAAAATTCTTTTAAATTTTAATAGCGCGATAATTTATGATTAATAACTAAATAAAAAATCACATTAAATGATAATTATTAAATATTAAATAAATTAATTTTCGATTTAAATTTATATTTAAATAAACATATTCTGACGCGTACAAAAAATTCGAAACTTTTTTTTATTTTTGACAGTTACGAAAATTACGATATTATTACGTTTTGCATACCCGCGTACTTTTCGTCTCGGTTTTAACATTTCGATATATTTTATTAATTTATTTTAAAAGGCGTTTATTCGTTATATATCGAAAACTTAACGTGACGTTATTATAGTTATATTTTTTTTAAAATATTTGACCGATTTTTATGACGCGTTTAAGGTTGCTATAACGTACGATAATATTAGAACCGGATTTTCGAAAATTCATTTTGTTTTATACCATTTTAATAACTTTTTTTCCGAATTTCAAATTTTTTTAATTATATTTATATCAATTCTTTTTTCGTTAAACTTTGTAGGTTGTATTTTTTCGCCCGCGAAAACCGCTAAAAATATCCGTAAAATAATAAAATGAAAACGGTATTTAAAAAAAGCAAACTAGAAATTATGAGGGTAGTTCGTCGATAAAAATTTTAAATCGGTTAACGTTAATAAAAAAATTATATATTACTTTTATATAAAACCGTTTATCTTAGGGAAAAGAACGTTTAATTATATAAAACGACCTATATACTACGTGAATATCGCAAAACTAAATATAAACGTTTTTTAAATAAAAATTTATTAAATTATAAAAATAAGCTTTGTTAGCTTAAAAAAAGGGGGTAATAAAAAATACAGCTAATAACGGTTAAATGTAATTATCCTAAAAATATTAAAACGAAAAAGCGGAAGTATAACGTTTACAGCAAACCCGGATATAATACGCATATATATAAAAAAGTTATAAAAACATTTAGTGAAACGAAATCCGCTTGATTTTAGTTAATTTAATATATTATCGATAATTAATTCGAGTTTGTTATCGAAAGCTGCCAAATTTTCGCTCGCTTAGTGATTTCGCTCGTTCGGTGGTATAAGGCGTTAATGATATTTATAATATTTTTGAGCGGACTTTATTTTGTAAAAAAGCAAGAATCGGTTAATAGAAAAAGCTATAAGATTACAAGTTTTTGAGGTAAAACGCATTATCGTTTTATTTAATAATTATTTAGAGTTTAACTTATAGGTATTATTTATTTTATTATTATTATATTGCGCCTGTTTAATTATACCAGTAAGGTTATTATAATAACCTTATATAATTAAAGATGATTTATAACGAAAATAAATAAAGTATAAAATACGAAATACTTGATCTTAGTTAATTAATATAATTATAATAAAATAACTTATTCATAGTTATTAAAGCTTGAAAGTATCTACATTGTCGGGCAGAGAAAAAAGAATACCTTATTTTATTTTTGTATAGAATATTATACAATAGAATTATTTTATAATATGATAATTTCAAATACTATACGCGTAGTATAATAGCCCGTACGTACTATAATTATAATAATATTAAAATTAAATATAAAGTAAATCGACCCTATCCGTATTAGAAAAATAATAATAAAATGGCATTTTATACTTAAAATAATTAATTATTTAATGGCTTTTTTATAATTGAAATCGTTATTATTTAATTTAAGTAGATATCGTATATATCCAGAATAAATATACGTTCTAAACCGTATTAAATCCTAACGCAATTATTGTTTAAAATTTCATTAAATTTAAATTCCTGTCGATTTATTTACTAAATAAACTAAAACTATAAACACATTAATAAAACCTAACGCCGTTGTAAATTAAATCTTTTATAACTTAAAGATTCTTATATAGTACGTTTTGTTTATATTACTTTACTATGAATTGTTATTTTAATTTATTCCGTATTCGTTTTATTATTATAGTTTTATCGTTAACTAATATTATATTTAAGTTTCTAAGAAATTTCAACTTTACTTGTAGATCAATCGCCTGTTTTGAAAGTATTAACAAGTATTTATATAATATATATTTAATCTTGTCATTACTTGTCTTTCTAGCTGCGATTTATTTCAAGATAAATTTTAACTATTATTTTTCATAAAATTAATTATTTTTCGTCCCTAGTCCGTAAGAATAGAATGGAAAAATGTCGCTAAGAAAATTAGTTTCCTTGATAAAGGACAATGAAAAGTTCCTACGAAAGCAACCGCCAAGTTGCGAATAATCTTAAATGTGATATATAATTAAAAAAGAATATAATGCCTGACTTTATAAGTATATAATATTAAGCTTAAGACTTTATACCTGTAAAGAATTATTCGGTTAACCTTTAAAGGTAATAATGAATGTAACAAAAGTAAAAACAGGTCTTTGAGTGCGTATGAGTGCAACCTGTAGCCTTGAAAACGCGGTACCGGAGTGGCTTATAGCCGTTTTGGCTAGGGGCTGATCCATTGGGGCTAACCTCAAGCTATTGATCAGCCACTGAGCTTAGTTTTCACAGATGCAACACCGAAAGTCAGAAAAACAAGATCGGTGTCACCGACTCACCGTTGAGAGAGCAACCATAATCGGGCGGGCTTCGCCGTGATGTAACTGCATGATCTACGGGTATAATACCGTCACGGTATGGGCAAGCTCTATCAAGGCAGTAGAGCAGCACACTCCTCTCAAACTTGAGCCGCTTGGATTTGCATCCCACTATCCACCGGTTAGCCCGTCATCATGGCGCTGAACATGGGTGCACCACATTATATCCAGACCCGAGGAGCGGTCGTCAGCGCCGAGCAGGGTCGCGTCTTCTCTGTCGGGATCTCGTTCATCGTAATCATCGCGGTTGCCATGGCTGTTCGTTTCTATGTGCGGTTCGGAATTATCAAATCCGTTGGATCTGACGACGGTGAGCTATGCCCATACCTTAGACATGCGGGGTGTACTGATCATTTTGTACCTCTAGTTCTCATGCTGCTGGGAACGGTAAGGGAGCCAGCTTTTCTTTCAACATGGTTTCCATTGACAGAGTCTTAGTTGGCAACCTTCGGCCTCTCCGCCGCATCTATGGTGGCCGCATACCACGGCGTAGGGCTGCATAGTGAGTGTCCTGGCGCTGAGATCGCTTTTTCCATTGCTGATCTTTCTTCCCACAGAGGACCAGATCGCCATTGACCATATGGCCCATATGTTACAGGCGATCTACTCTACGAGGCTACTTTACCTGGCAGCCAATATGTTAGTAAAGTCGTCGCTGCTGATGTTCTACTTGCGACTGGACCAACGTACATGTGAGTTCCTATGCTATCCCTGACCATTGATCACGCGGGGAGGCAATTACGGACATCACCCCTGTGTACTGGAGCGCGTGTCCGATTGCTAATTCGACATGTGACAGTGATGCGATGGACAGTGTACATATTAATGTTCGTTATCATCGGTTACTCGATCGCCAGCTTCGGCCTCATGACGTTCTCCTGTTACCCGCCAGCGACGTTCTGGGACGCGACTGGCAGCACTCAGGGGAAGTGCATCGAGCCGAATACCCAACAAACATACTACGACGTCAGCGGGGTACTTAACGTCGCCATAGACCTCGCCATCTATATCGTCCCGATTCCCATGCTTTGGAAGATCCTGATTCCGACGAGCCAGAAGATAGCACTGACATTCATCTTTGGCTTGGGCCTGGCGGCCGTGGCTGGTGAGTCCGGTAGTTGTATGGCTCTGGTGTGCTCTACTAAGCTCGCGTGACTGACATTCTCTCGACTACAGCCAGCTGCGTTCGCCTCTCATACGTGCGCCTGCTCGCCCACACCGACGACATGTTCTTCTACCTTGCCGATAGCCTAAATTGGTGCTCGATCGAGATCTACCTGGCCATCTTCTGCGGCTCCGCGAGCGCCTACAAGGTCCTGCTGTGCACGTATCTGCCAGCACTGCTCGGATATCCACGCGAAAAGAACTACTACGACGCCAACCACCACGAGTCTAGGAGAAACAACCGCCTGGATCAGGTGCTCGGCGGGGTGAGGTCTGGGAAGTCGACGATCGTCGGTGCAGCAGGAGCCATGCGGAACACCGCTGATAACGACGGCGGGGATCTGATGGTCCAGAACGGCACCAACAATAGCATCCTCATGAAGACGGAGTTCAGGATGGAGGTCCTGGATTCCAAGAATAAGAGCGAAGACTCGGGCGACGGGTCCCCTGGCGTGTCTGGAAGCGGCTCGCATCAGCATGGTATGGTGTAATTACTTGGGTCGTCTGGACTTTAACAGTCTAGGAGCGTATAGAACTTTGAACCGAATAAATAGTACAACCGCCAGAGCACTTGAGCAACGATTACCGTTACGCGATACATCTAAACATTGTTCTTAGGTAAAGCTTCTACAGGGGGCCCGCCAGCGGTAGTTTTTCTTGTAAATATAACCATTTCATAAGGTTGCAGCAGTAAAATAGACGAGACTGTAAGTAATAAAAGCACACTAAGAATGAAACACCCTGGTAATGAAGCACCCTATGTGATGGACAAGGCTTAGGCTAAAACTTTCAAGCAAGTTATGTTCGAACGTCGGGTTTTGGCCGTCGGCTTATGTTGACGTCGACGTGGTTATTCGGCTCCGCTTCGCCTCCCCACAGCAACGATGATGGTATCCGGGTCCGCCGCCATGGTTCGGTTCTGGACGCGCCGTGGATAGGGCCGTTAGGTAATGTTGCTTCAGGCGTTTCCATCGCGCCGGTTCGGACTCTGCACCCAACAACTCCGAATAATCAAGCAAAGAACTGGATAAAGAAATGCTTTGCCATAGGATTCGAAATCGCCCACCGTTCTTAATGTTTATTTCGAGCTACACGTGTTTGCAAAATCACGTTTCTCTTCCGACATCTCCTCTTCTAAGTTGGCCACGGACGGCGTGGCTCTGCAAATTGGGCCCGGTACCTGGAACCCTCACAGGGTACAATGCCCTGCCCTGTCAAAAGTCTTTGGACGCTTCGAGGTTCGCAAATTGGGAAGACCTCCTCTTTCGGAATTTCCGCTCAACTTTTGGTTAGACGGAAGAACTTCGGGAGAGAGTAAACAGGGAAGGGTCCAAAGACATTTTTGCCCACTGTGCCTAAATAAGCCTAAAAGTACACACGTGGCATCCGGAGAAAGTACTCGGAATTGCTGATAAGTGCAAAGTAGGGAGTCTGGCTTGTACTGCCCTCATTCAACCCAGCCCTAGGCATTGACAGATTCTTTAGTTATGTAGGTGTTTGCGGGAAGTAACAGCTCTCTCAGTTTAGTTTCCTTTCGGCTTTCCAAGGGTGGCAGGACTTTCTTCAATGCGAAATGAACAGCAAGATGCGATCTGCTCGAGCTATCCGGATGTGAACCTAGCGCTTAGCAGCTGAAAAACAGCTAAGCCTTGGCCCAATTAAGAGCTACTGTTATTTCGAATCAGAGTGTCGGGGCCCCACTTAGCTTTTGAATTACTTACTACTTTTTATATGGGCCCCTTTAGAACGCATATAGTCCTTCGATAAAAACATAATAGCAGCCATAATAACAGCAATAAAGTTTTCGTTATTATTTTTTATGCGTAATTTTTTATTCAATAATTTTTTTGATTTCGTTTTTTGTTTTGCGTTTCCTATTACGATAACTCGGTTAATTTAATCGAATCTTTTTTCAATTATTTAGTTGTACGCCGTTTATTTAAGGTAAATCCGAATTAACGAAATTGTAAATAAATAGTTCGAAATATTTTCGCGGGTTAAATTTTCGATAAGTTTAAAAAGGATTCGTAAGTTATTTATAAAAATAACTAACGTTATCAAAAAACCCCGAGTTATTTTTTAACACTTAAATAATAACCTTTATAAAGCAATTATTAATAAATAAATAGTTATTACGAAAACGGTTTCGAAAAATAAAAGGAAAGGTAAATAATAAATAGGTATTTCCGACGTTAAACAATTTAAAAGATTCGAAATTAAAGTTACGAATAATAAGTTTTCTGAAAATAAAGCTATTTTAACAGAAATTTTTGAAAGTATTTCCGAAACTGTTTGTAAAGTTGCTTTCGAAGTTGTTTTCGAAATTCCTTTCGAAGTTATATTTATCGAAAACGAAAAGGATTTAAGATATACCGATTGTAAAGATATTTTAGCTGAAGTTGTTTAGCCGAAATTTTTAAATATACGTACGTAATGCTTTAATATTTTTAAGGTTATTATTAACCGTAAAGTTTCGAAATAATAATTTAATAAAATATGGAACGTTATTCAAATTATTAATTCGTAATAATTTAAACGTGTCAGCAGTCACAGTGATCAAATGCAGTAGCCTGGCGCAAACTGTGTGTTGATGTTGCTCTAGACTACAAACATCTGAGCCAAGCTCCCATTACATATCCAAATCCATGCTCAAAGAGCTTCTTCCAGACAAAGGGTGTCCCAGGCTGCATCCCGCAGCCTGACCCACCAGCCGGGAGCACCTCAAAGCACCAACTGCCGACAAAACGATATAATAATAATCATAATACGAAAATATTTAAAAAAAAACATTCGTTTAATGTAATTAATTAATGCGTTGTTAACTATACTGACGAAAAACTCTAAGATAAATACGAATATAACCTTCGGCATAGGTTTATTTAAACTGGGAATTTTACGTAGCGCTGCGAATTTAATTACGAAATTATATTACAACTTTTTAAAAGATTATTATTGGACGGTTTTTTCGAAGTTAATAAGTTTATTAAAATTATTAATAATATTACGAAGCGTAATAATGTAAAGGGCGTTTTTTAAACTTTATATGTAATTCTAACTTTCAGTTAAAACATTCTTAGTTTCGAGCCGATTTTTCTTTTAAATATAGAAATTTTAATATAACGTTAATATTTATCGCTTTAAAATAATTACATTTTATAATAATTAGCTTTTTAAATGATAATCTCTTTATTAGAACTTTTTAAAACCGTGGCGTTATAGGCGTTATAAAAAATACTTATATTTATAACATTTCTTTTTAAAGACTCTTTTTTAGCAACTTTTATAATAGGTTAAAATCTTATTACACGATATCAATTCATACTTATTTCCGGTATATAAGTCGAATTCGATAACGGTTTTAGAGTTTGTAAAGCCTTATTAAATGCGTTTAAAAATAAGAAAGAAAAAAGTTATTTTAATTATAAAAATGATAATACTTAAGTATGTTAGATTAAAAACGGTATTATTTATTATAATAAAATACCTTAATAATTCATTAGTTAATATAACGATATTAACCGTAACGAAGCTTTTTATAAAACGTCTTTAATTATATTATATTATAAGTTTTATAAAAAAAAGAAACGCGCTAAACGCGAGATTTGAAACCTTAAAAAATAACGCAAAATAAATTAATTTTTAAGATTGCGAAGATTAAACCTTTAAACTAGCGGAATAATAGTAGTAATAAGAATAGAAATGTTATATAAATATACTTCGGAGGAAGTTTTTGAAATATAGTAACTAATAAGTTTTGCAAGGTACAGTTAGGTTCAAGCCATATTTTCCAGGTTGAGCCAAATACACAAAAATCATTACACGATATAATTCGCACGATAGATACTATACCCAGTATCTTGGAATACGATAACTAATCGGTGGTTTTCACGATTTAGAATAGATTATATATCTCAGTCCTTTAAAGCCTTACTCTGCCGAATGCGTGGTTGCCGACAAGCTTCGACCCTAATAAACCTTATACCCGCTAGCTGGTTCGGCATGGTCACATAATATGACTCAGGAGACGTTAAGCTTTGCGCGGTAACCTTAAGGATAAACTTTAAGTGTGCACAAAAGGCTTTGCGAGCCCTCGCCAGTCTTACGGCTCAATCGTCCCACGGCAACTTCTCGAGTTACCATCACCATCACAGCTCAACATGGGACGAAACTCGTACACGATACCGGTAATCCGTGCCGACAGGATCTCCAACGAAACCGTCTCGTTCAAAATAGTCAAATCCTACAAAGTTACCGGGCGAGCGAAAGATATCGATAGTTTTATCGACCCAAAAAATATCTCCCAAGAAGATTGTATTCGACTATTAATTTTCGGATACGATTTAATTTCCGAAAGCAACAGTAACTAATCTTTACAAAAATTAATACCCGATAACTAATAGGTTTTAAATTAATAGATAACAACATTTAATAGGATATACCATATTATAAAATTACTTAATTACTTAAATTCTTTAAAGCTTTTCGAATTTAATGGTAACGGTAAACGAATATAACGATTAATAATAATTATCTTGTTTGCTGTACGTTTTAACGCAAACGAATAACAATTTTTTCTACTTACTTATTCGTAGTTTTTACTTCTTATTTTCAAAAATATAAGTATCGAGAAACTGGTTTAAGGTATATATAAAAAAATAATAATAAGTTATAATAATAATATAAAGAAAAGTAAGTATTTATATAAAACCTTACGAAATAATAATATTACGCTTTAATAAATACGTTATCATTTTAACAAAAGGTTTTTATTTTAAACGATGAAATAAAAAGTTTTTAAGCTTTTTAAAATATACGTTAATTCGTACATACGAAACGCGTTTAAATTCGAAAACGTTTTTAAAGCTTTGAAGATATTATTCTATTCGCGATTAAGTAAACTATTCCATTAAAATGGCAATTAAAATTAGGTATTTCTTTTTGCTATCTTATATATATTTTAAAACTTAAGATATTGTTAGTGAAAGTAGTAGATTTTTAAGTAATAATATTATAGCATAAAAATGCTTAGTTTTAACTAATAATCTTTAGTATTAACATATTTTCAACTGTTTATATAGTAATATTTCGTTAATAATGTAACTTTTTTATAAGTTATTTAAATTTTCAACCTTTTTAAACGCTTACATCCGCCGCTAAATAATTATTTAAAGCCTACTATCGATGCAACCTTGAAAATTCAGGTTATTAAAATAATAGAAATATGATAAATGGTATAAGTAATATCTTAACATAAAATTATTTAAAAATAATATATAATACTTATATGAAACTTTTAAAAGAATAACCTTAAAGCCTTTTTATAATAATAATTTACTCTGTTAATAAATAACCGCTTAATTGCTTTATATTAAGGGCGACATCGTTCGATCGTAGGCATTTTAATTTCGAATACAAACGAGATCTTTTTGTTAATATAATCGCTTTCAGATATTCAAGTTAATAAATTGTATTTTTATAGCGTAATAAAGTGTTTCCCATATTTAGCTTTAAGATTAAAAATGATAAGCGGTATCGTTATTTCAAAATATCGTAAATTAAAAAATTTACCTATATAGAAGGTTTTAGTTATTGCTATTATTATTATTATATTGCTGTCAAAGGATTAGACGAGGTTTAAAGGGGCCTATATAGAAAAAGGTGTATGATTTAAAAGCTAAGTAGGGCTCCAACACTTTGATTCAAAATAGCACTACCGTATTGCGGCTATATTACATTTTTCCTACCACTCTTTCTAGCTGCCCACTTTCGTATACGTTGTATAAGCTCTACCTATACCACCTCTTATTAAAAAGGTAAAGGTACTCGATGTAATTAACACTTTTTAAATATAGCTATTATTCCTTATAATTATTATAGCGCGCGTTACGAAACGATAAAGCGTTAATAAATCTCGACTCTTTTAATATTAATTTTAATAATTATTATAATAATACGTATTATAAAGGAAACTAAAGTTTAAAAAGATTAAAAACCTAAGACTAAATTAAGTTAAAAAGAGATAAATTTTTATTTATATTATATAATATCTTAATTAATATAATATTTAAGGATAATAAATAACGTACGACATTACCGAGCTAGATATACAACCGAGCGAGACACTTTTTTAGCTATCCTAACTATATATTTTTAATTACCTATTTTTTAATAATTATAATATGAAATATCTTATTGAAAAAGCGCGAATAAACCTAATTATTTAAGTTAAGAAGGAGACTTTAAATTTAATTATAGAAAGCTTGGATTTATTTATAAGATTTTATTACTTATCTTAATATATCGTTTTAATGATAAATACCTTCGAACCGATATTACCTTCAATTCGTAAAAGCTGACGCCGACCGAAAGAAAATCGATTATTGACCGAACTTTTAATGTAAATATACGAGCGTTTCCTCTTCGATTTTAATAGGTTAAACATATAGAAGATTTTTAAATTATATAATACGTCGCGAAACGGGTCGGAATTAATTAATGACCGAAATTTACTAAACGATAAAAAGAAGTTTAAATGCATTTAAATCGAAACACCGATTATTAACGGGTATTATGAAACCATTTAAAGATATTTAATAAATAATTCGAACTTAATCAGGTGATCGTAAAATACGATAGTATAAACAAGTATATTTATAATTTTAAAGAGATAAGACTTTTAAAAAAGTTCTTTATAGGAGTTATTATTAATCTTAAAAACGTTAAAAGTTTAAATAAGCTTAATAAGAAAATCGAAAATAATTTATAGGAATATAAATTATTAACTTTTAAGCTTAAGCTTTAACTTTACTTATTATTCTTATCGAAATTGTTTTTTTTTCTTTTTGCTTATCCGCGAATAACTTACTTTTATCCGATTAAAAGATTATTATAAATAAAACGGATAAATAATAAATATATTATGTTTAAAATACGTGTAATATTTTGATTAATATATCCGAATGTATACGAAAAAACACGGAAATGTTTTTTTATTCTTAACCGCTACAAAAACTAAGATTGGATAAAATTCGAAAAATATTACGCGAATTATAATATTATTACATTTTACATACCTGCTAATCTTTTTTACTTTTTTTAATTCTACGACATATTTTATGTTTCCCGTTTAGAACGCGTTTATTCGTTATATATCATGGGTTTTATACGATATAACATTACTTATATTAATAAACAAGATTTGTTATCGGTTTTTACGACATATTTAAAATTTATATAACGACCGATAATATTACATCGGAATTTATAAAAGTACAACTTATTTTATTTAATTTGAATCGCGTTTTTCCGAGCTAAAAACTTTCGTTATACCTATATTGGCCGTCTTTTTACTTATTTTTATTACTTTAATTATTTCTTTACATATGAAAACTTTTAAAAGTATTTCCGAAAACGTTTATTCAAAACGTTATTTATAAAGAAAATTAAAAATTATTATGGTAGCTCGCCGTTAAAGATATTTAAATCGGTTAAATTTTTAATAAAAAGTAACCTAATATTATTATACGAAAACTTTTTTTTTCGAGAGGAATACGATTTATTACGCGAAACTAACCACATTCTTAATAAATGCTGAAAGATTAAAAATAAACGCTGTTAAAAAAAGAGGTATTTATTATAAAAAAGCATATATTTTTCTGATTATAAAAGAAAATAATAATAAAAAATCGCGGCTAATAACGGCTAACAAGGGTCGTTATAAAATAGTTTAAATAAAAGAACGAAAATAAAACATCTATAGTAAGCTCGGACATAATGCGCGTATTTGTAAAAAGGTTATTAATATGTTAAACGAAAAAGAATCCGATTAGTTCTTGTCGATTTAATATGTTATGGTTAATTAAATTACATTTATAATGGAGAGGTATCAACAGCTATCTAGTAAGCTTGGTCATCCGGTAAGCTTATCCGGTACGTTAGCGAAAAATTAATTTACGAGTTTATTAAAAATTTAATTATAGAAGTATATTTGTATTATAAGAGAAAGTTTTAAAATTTTTTTACTATTATATAGTTAAAATATTTTAATTTTCATATAAAATATATTAAATTCAATAAAGGCTGCTTTAACTGTAGTTCAAAGCTATTAAATTTATTCTTTTAATATTTTAATTTCATTTTAAAGTTATTATGAAAAAATAGTATAAATATTAATTAATATCATTCTCAATCATACTTTTTTAAATTTAACGGTGCTATAAAATGAAAGCTTATAATGTTTAGCGGTTAAGTTAATTAATTAGTTATTCATCGTAAATATGTGAATGTAAAGTAGTAAAATGATCGTATAAATTTAAGTAATAAATTAATCGTTCTATTACGTGTCGTAATAATAAAAATATTTTAAGTAGCGGAAGTATAATATAAGTTGTTATTTTTTAAAATTTACGGAAATAACGAACGTATATATTTTAATTTTTATTATTAGTTTATTATTAATATATAATAAATTAGTAACTTACTAGCTTGCTGCTAGTAAGTTACTAATTTATTAAGTAACCTGCCTTATATAAGCTCCTTTACTACCTTATTAGGATCTTTTCTAAAGATCGTAATATATTAAGTTATAACATATTTGCTATAAATACTTTAAAAACGAATATGACGATAATACATGAATTAAAGATTAATAGTAACATAAAACATAGCGCAAAGTTCTAGAACTAGGCTTAGCTGATTAGTTGGTCCCAGTTTATTATTTATAATTAGGTGTTCATTCTTTTGGGCGCAACCTACAGATTATTATTACTTAAATATGGCTTATAAACCTATTCCAGTTATTAGGTTTAATATGTGAATATAAGTAGATGTGTTTATATAAATTATAACCTTTATTCATAATATAACATTTTTAAACAACTCGTAGTTATTATAAAATACTGCGATTATTACGCTATATTTTACAAGCTAAGCTAAATACATAAAGCGTATTATATAATATAATCCGCACGATAAATATTATATTTAATATATAAAAATACGATAACTAGTTGGTAATTTATTCAATTAAGAATAAAATATATATCCTAATCCTGTAAAGCCTTACTTTTTACTAATACCTCGTAAATACGTAATTTATCGACTGATATCGACTCACAAAGCTTATTTAAGTATTTGCCAATAAGTTTCGACTTTAAATAAACCTTACGTCTACTGGGTTTATGGTTCAGCATAATCACATAATATAACTTAAGAGATGTTAAATTTTACAGGATAAATCTTAACTGCGTATAAAAGGCTTTGCAAGCCCTCGCCAGTTTTACGACTAAAAATATTAAATATCAGCCAGTAAGAGGGTTAAAGACTTCAACCTTAATCGATTTAGGGTTTCCGAGTTATAATTACCATTATAATTTAATATATTACAAATTCGTCAAAGTACTGATAATTTATAGAGGTAAAATCTTTTAACGAAAGTATTTCATTCAAAATAATTAAATCTTATAAAGTTATCAGACGAACGAAAAATAGCGATATTTTTATCGCGAAAATACTAGTATTCGATTTTTACAATAATTGTTCACAAATAATATATTTACTTTAAGGGAATTATTAACAAAATTAAAAAGAAAATAATAACGGGCTAACGGATATTAATGTTCAAATTTCTAAACGCTGCAAGCTAAAGGAATACGGGCGATAGTTTGCTCGGCAGCTCCAAGTAACAAAAACCCATTAAAATACCGATAAAAATCGACGCGAATGGGAGCTGCTACGAGAACGATAGGTAGTAAAGCCTAGGAATTACGGCACTAATTTATCATTTTATCTAATTGTTTCTATACGGTTACGTTTACTTAAGGGAGAAATCCGTAATTATTAAACTTGAAATACTCCTTCCTATTTAATTAGATACTTTATAATATAAATTTTATTTCTTATTAATATTTTTAGTGAAATATTTATAGTTTTAACTTTGTTTATATATATTTAAAAGGCTTTATTATTATCTTTATCTTAATTTAAACATTTTAACGATTAACGTGTTATTGTAGTTCGTATTAACGGTTAATTCTTTTTATAAAATATTAAAGTTATATATAATATTTGTTTAATTTAAATTATAGTACTATTATAAGAAGTTAACATTAATAATGTATAACAATAATTAAAACTAGCAATAAAAGGGTCTTATTTTTAGTACTTTAAATAGAATTATATCTTGTTTTTAAATTTTAAATCTTTAATAATTATTAAGTTGCTATACCTAGTTTAATATTAAGATTATAAAGGTGTAACTTTTAAGAATTAATAAGTAATTAACAAGTTAAGTTAACTTCTTAAATAAATGACCTCTTAGTTAAGTTATATATAAGCCACTCTCGATATCGTTTTTCCCATCTACAACTGTATTTCCATATATTTAAAGATGGCTTTATCATCTCCCGGTTCTTGATTAGGACCTTTAAGAGGTTAACCTAGCAATATATTCTTCCTTAGCTGCAAATGCTTCAGTATGTGATTTCAAGGTCTCACATAAGCGCTTTAACTGGTTGGGACTGGTTCCGGATCACCTACCCCAAGAGGGTTGAAGATATATGCATGACGAACCAACAGCATATGCAGGGTTACATCGTGATGCGAATGAGGCTAGGCGGCATCTATCCGAAGTGCTCGGAAGCGCTTCCTACTCCCGATTTATGTTCTCGGCCACCTCGAGGTGTGAGTGGCGTGGACATCTCTTCTTTCCGTCCCCTCGCATACTCAACTACGCTCCGTTTCCGCTTATTCCTTGACTCCGGCGTTGTCATGAGATCCACCGGTTTAGTATCCTGATTGTCGACTGTGGCTTTGTTACACCACCTCCCTCAATATGAGTTCGAACGAGACGACTTCTGAGCATCCTGTGTTTAAGGAGCTGATTACCATCCTGGGGGCTATCGATATTTGCCCAAATCCAGAAGCATGGGAGTTCAAAACTTGTCCGGCCAGAGTGAAGTCCACCGGAAAACCCTGCAAATTTGATCCCAAGCGTCCGAGGGAAGCCGAAGGGCTTTGCAGCCACTTCAGGGCAATGGAGGAATGCCCTGAGACGCATGAATTCTTCGACCAGCTCGGGGAGTTTCTCACCGCCTCCCACTGCGGTCAGCATGGGCGGGGGGCCGTCAAGAGTTTTGAGAAATGGAAGAAGATTCGAGTAACGACCGTTCCTTCATCAGCGGATCGACCTCCCACGATTAGCGATGATGATCACGACGGTACTCCCACGTCTCTCCACCCCGCTACTACGACGCAACCGATGGATCCCGTACTTGGCAAAGCGAAGCGGTCCGAATTAACGTCGGAAACCAACCGCAAGGCCTACGCCCACGTTGAGACTGTAACGCACGGCATTTCCACCATGGCCATTACTGCCGCCGGCCAAATAAACGTTATCGATAATCATGGCAAAGATAAAGTCGCCACACCGGAGCGGATCATGGGCCTTGGGTTAGCAAGCCTTCAACGGAAAGGGTCGCTACGGAACCACGCACCAGTCTTCTCCGAGATCTACAAACCCCTTACTTTAGAGGAAAAAAAATATGGAGTTGTCTATGTTCTTGGGCACGAAATTGAAAAGGGGCTATTCAAGATTGGGTGGACGAGAACGACTGCAAAAGAAAGGCTGAACCAGCCCGGCAACTGCTACGGGTTCAACGCAGAAATTCTTCATGAAACCCGCGGTGGCCGCTTCTTTGCGGCGTCCAGGGCCGAGAAGCTTGCTCAGACCGTGCTTCGCCACCACAACCTCACCATCACGGAATGCGAACGGTGTGGAGGGGGCCACAGGGAGTGGTTCCGTGCCTCCAGGGAGATGGTTGTGGAAACTGTCGAGATCATGGAAACCTTTGTTCGGCTCCCTGCTTATGAGTCGAAAGACGGCCAGACTTGGAAGCTCTCGGATGCTGCCTACGAGATGATCAGAACCATGTGCGAGTTTTCAACAGTAAGACTGAGAAGTGCCATAACCACAATAGAGAGGCACCCCATCGGCGAGGCTCCTGGGGGCCTCTCGACGCAACTGAAGTCGGAAGCTGTTGCTCACGTCGCTGAGACTGCTTCTCCGCCAAGGTCACAGGACTCTGACGAAGGTATGGAGGGAAAGCACCCTTCAGCTACAATAGCAGCTGTTAACGCCGACAAAGGCGCAAAGGGGGCAGCGAGGTCCGTAGGAGCTGATGCTGCAAGAAGAGCGAAGGGAATGGTACGAACGGTTGCAGGGGTTAAAGACCTTGTGAGCCAAAAATGGAACCGGTCACGAGAAGGCACGCCAGAACTCGACGGCGATGACAAGACGGAGAATTTGGGAACAGGAAACAAAGGCGGTAGTGGGACTGGTGATGTCATGGACGCCGTCATGGGTGTTTTCTTGAGCCTGTTCCCCGAGGACATCAAGACTCAGAAAAGTAATATGAACAGCCCGGAACCCCGCCGAGGTGTTTCGTGGATCAAGACGATGAAGCATGAGTTCAAGGCCGTTATTACGGACTTCAAGGTAGAATGGAAGCGCGAGGAGGAGGAGTTCAGGGAGCGTCCAGCGAGCGAGGAATCGACGTGAGAACGTAGCCCTCGAAGTTTTTTTTTTTTTTTTTTTTTTTTTTTTGGTGGGGAGGGGGATTTGGCCTTGGGTCATACTCAGCAGTTGACGGATCACCAGCTCAGCTGCACATGGGACAGTTGCAGGGAGAAGAAGCCTAGGAGTCATTCAGCTAACTCTGAAGCTTCACCGGCAAGGCACCGAGGTTTCGACTTCGGTGAGAAGAACCTGGCGGTTCTCGTTATCATACCGTCGTGAACTGTGAAGCCTTTGGGGAGTCCTCCTCGCCGTATCTGTCAACCGAACAATGACCACGACTCTAATCATGCGCACACATCGAACGTTTCTGCGGCACTTCCTTTTCGGGTGATCTTTTGAACTTCAACAGGGCATCTGATTCCATAGTTCCGACAGCCATAGCTTGAAGAGAAAGCTACCCTGGTCTTTCTCTATGAGGTGGTGGCATCGTGCTGCTGCAACCATGGTATTCCCAATACAATGGGGTGCTGACAGGGTTGCGTCACGAATCATGGTAGTTCTTGATATCCTTGAATGTCGATGGGGAGTCTCAAGAGATGTGTGATTCATTCCTCCGCAGACTGCCGCCTGTTGACCACCTCGAGTGGTTGTTGGTTCCGCATTGGCGGGATGAATAGTTTCTTTCGCACGCGAAGGTTTGGTTAATGAAAGCAATCCATTTGCTCCACTATCGAAAACAGCGGCCGTCTGTGTTCGTCCATTGCCACTCTTTACAGAGCATAGAAGAGCCAAGTGGAAGCCGTCAAATTTTTCTTCTCTTACCTAACTGAGCAAGCGGAGATTATTATCGATTGTATCCTTTCTCTGTCTGTTCTAGACCCCGACTTTGATCGGTCCAAGGAGCGATATTATGACATAACTGGTCGGACCTCGGAAGACGGTCGTTTGGCAAGCCGTAAAACAGGATCCAAATAGGTTAATTACGTAACATAAATTTATAAAAATTTAATAAATTTATTTAAAATTACAACAAAATATATATATTTATTACTTTATAATTAAATAACGATAATTTGCAATATAATTTCGTTACCTAAAACATTTTTAATATTACGAAACGTAATTAAATTATTTCGTTACTTAATTTTTTACAATATTTTACTAACATAAACCCGTTAACTTAAGTTTAATAATTAATTAATTAACTTAACCGTTATACGTTATAAACTTTTATTTAATAATACCGTCAAACTTTAAACAATATTCCGATAATATATTTATTAACAAATAACCCGCTTACGAAATTTCTCGAAATAACGATATAAATTCGGACGAAAAAAACCAAATTTTTATTTTAACTAATGAAAAAATCTTTCGACGTTTAAACTTAATAAATTAACGTATTAACTAATTTAAGCGAAATAATACGGAATTTATTTTAATTTTTTAAATAATTCGAATCTTTTTAAAATAAACGTAATAAATCCCCGGAAAAATATTAATTTAACTAATTTTAAATAAAAAACTTAAAGAAATATTAAAACCTTTTAAACCAGAACCTTTTAATAAAACGTGTATTAAATTATAATTATTTTTTACTTAATATCAAATATATTTTGAATATTTCCTAATATAATTAATTACCTTAATTATATAAATCGAATTCGCGATAAAACGATTTTCGAAATATATAATTATTTAATTTAAACCTGTTATACGAAAATATATTATTACGCCCTTAAAATAACAAAATGTAAAAATAATACGAATATATAATAATTATAAAATTTTCGAATAAATTTTTTAAAAATTTTTTAAAATAATAAACGAAAAAAATAAAGCAAAAATAAACATCCAATAATTACGACAAAAAAAATCCGCTTTTCGATATAGCATTAAATTTATTTAACTTTTTTCAAAATTTAATTAAAAACAAAAAATATTAATAATTCGATTCTTCGATAATTTTTTTAAAAAAAAATACAAAAAAAACTATTTAAAAAAAATCGATCACAATATTTAACCGATTATATTGTTAAAATTGTCAAAATCGACGATCGACAATACGCCTAACGAATTCGTAATACCAAAAAAAAAAACGATAATAAACCGCGGCATTACGCCAACATTAACGTACCAAAACGACATAATACCGTATACGAAACGGAACCCGAATTTATAAAAATCGGTACTATTTAAAAACAAAATAAATAACATATTAAATATTAAAATTACGGCAAAATTAATTACCGAACCAAAAAATGCAAATCGCTTAAAAAGTAACAAAACAAACCTTAAACCTTTATACTTACGGAATAACCCTTTAACAATAAAAAAAAACGGTTATTATAATACGACATTAATTTATTTTCAAACTTTTAAATAAAGTAAAAAAATAATTACGAAAATATCAAAATTAAATAAAAATAATTTACCTTAATACTTTTAACCATTATGCACGAAAATATCCTTTTTATTATTAATAATAATAATACTCTAACCATAAAAAATAAAAATAATCCATTTACTTACGTATTATACGTATAACAAAAAAAAACTTTAATTTCTTAAGCCAAATTAATAAAAACAAATAAAACGAATAATAATATCAACATTTTCGTATTATGCGTTTTTAAAAAAAATCGACCAAAAAATAACATCTTATAATTAACCCCCAAATTTATAATACCTTTAAAAAAATCTTTTTTACTTTTTTAAAAAATATAACTATTAAATAAAAAAAAAACATAAAAAAACGTAACCTATTTATATAATAATTAATCGCGGACCTTTACCTTTAATTATTTACTATTATAAATTTACAAAAACGAATAAAAATTTTAATTAATTTAAAACAAATTATTAAAAACTTATAAAAAAAAATAAAAACGTTTTTATTTGGAAAATTATATATATTATAAAAAAACAATTTATATAATAAAATTAAAAAATGCGATAACAAATAAAAAAAATAATTTAATTAAAAAAAAATTAAAAATACAAAAATACCGAAATACGTAACTTTATAAAAATACCGAACGTTATATAATACGTATTAATAAGTTAAAACCACAAATTAAATAATAATATTATTTTATTAAATAATTTCGAAATTAAATCGAAAACTTTAAAAAAAAAATGCGATAACTTAAAAAAAATTACCCAAAAATATTACGCCCTTTATAAAAAAACCGTAAGAAAACAAAATCCAGAAAAAATAAAACAAATTCTTAAAAAAAGTTTTAGCAATAATAAAAAACGAAAAAAACCTTATTATAATAAAATTACGAATTAAAATATATTAATATACCGCTATAATAAATAACGGAACTTTGGGAAATAATTATATTACGCTTAAAATAATTAACCGGTTTAAATTATTATGGAAATATAAAAAAAACTTTTATATCGCGAATATTACCGAAAATTAATTATTTTTTTACGATGACGGTAAAATTATACGCGAAATTAATTACTTCGATATTATTATTTTAAAATAATATATAACCATTAATTTCGATATTATACCGTTAAAAAATTACGACATAATTTTAAAAACAACATAATTACGTTAGCATAATTCTTTAATTAATTAAATAATTAATTAAAATAATTTTTTTTTTACGATTTAATAATAAATATTAAACGAAAAAACAAAAATTTTAATATTCGATTAAAAATAACAATAAATACAAACATAAGGATACGATAAAAACTTTACCACTTATAAAAAAAACCATAAAAAAAAACGCTACAAAAAAATTTAGCGTATTATTATTATTATTAAAACAAAATTACGGTAATTAAATAACGACTTATAATAATTAACCCCAAAATTAAAAAAAATAACTAACGTCTTATTATAATACCATAAATATAAAAAATTATTTAACAAAAAACTTAAAACAAAATTACCTAAACATAATAAATAAAATTATAAAATTATCCTTAAAAAATATTTACCAAATTTTACCTTATTTATAATTTTAACGAAATAAAATTACAAATATTTCGAAAATATTTAAAAAATTAACTTAAAAAAAATGGATTTAATTATCCAAATTACCAATTAATTACCTCATATTTTTCGTATTTAAAAAAATAACAAATTACGATTAATTATAAATTATTAATAACTTAATAATATTATTATTAAAAATTGGATATTATTATTTTTAATTAATAAAATAAAAAATTATTTCCATAAAACTTAATAATTTACCGTTTTTAACTTTAAAAATAAATATAACTTAATTCGGATTAAAAAAGGCTATAAATAAAAAATAACATTTCGAATTAAATACGGCCTTTACGAATACTTCGTTATTTTTATAAAATTTACTAACGTACTTATTATTTTTTAACGAATAATTAATTATATCCTACGAAAATATTTCGATATTTTCGTTATATATTATTTTAATAATATTTTTATCTTTTTAAAAACCAAAAAGTAACATAAGGAATATATTTACAAAATATTATAATTATTTTAAAACGTTAACTTTTTAATTAACGCAAAAAAAAACTAATTCCATACTTAAAAAATAAAATACTTAAGCCATATTATTATTGTTGGATATATTAAATTAAACCTTAAAAAAATCGCTATAATATTTAATTAAACATAACTTATTATAATTAAAAAAATATAAACCTTTTTCGAATTTATTAATTACTATCGAAAATTTATTAAAAACTTTAACCGAATAACGATATCGCTTAATATTTTTATACGAAAAAAACAAAAATTTTAATAAATACTAAAAACGGAAAAAGTATTTTAATAACTTAAAAAAGCAATTACAAACTAATTAATATTAATTATATACGATTCGAATCGCTTAATAAAATTAAAAACCGACGTATTAAATTATATTTTAAACGTAATAATTGGATAACGAAATAATCAAAATATATTACATTTTATATTTTTTTTTCTTATAAATTACAAAAACCAAAATTACAATACGTTATCCTTAACAAAAAGTTCCTAATTATTATTAAAACATTTCGTAAATTTAAATATTTCCTTAAAAATAATTAATATTAAATCAAAATTTATACGGATTATAAAAATCTTACCCGGTTTATTACGACCAAAAAACTTATAATACGATAATTTCGTTACGTTAAAAAATTAACCGAATATAATTTTGTTATTATTTATCGCAAAAGCTTAAAAAATGGTAAAATTAATATATTTAACAAAAAATTAAATTTTAAGAAAAAAATAACCAAAATTAATTATATGGTTTTTAATACTATTATAAAAAAATATTTACGTCCATAACAAATTGCAATAATACAAATAACTACCCTAAGCATATATTAAAAAATTAAAATATATAATAATAATTTACCAAAAAAAACCAATAAAATATAAGTTTTAAAAAAATATTAAAAAAACCTAATACGGGAAATACATAAACACCTTTTATACGGATATCCAAAAATCCACAAAACCCTCAAACGCCTTTAACGTATATATTTTTTTCCTAAAATGAAAAATTTAATTTAAAAAGTTCGACGCTAATATAATACCTATAATAAGGCGAAAGTACGACGATATAAGCCTTACGAAAAATTACAATTATTACTAATCGCAAAATAACTATAAAATTTAATTATTATAAATTTCATTAATAAACTTTTTTTATCAAAAAACTTTATTACGGATATATATTATAATAACGTTTTTATAATTATAAATCGATTTATAAAATTATTTTATTTCTTACTTTATAATAAAAATACGAACATTAAATAAATAACATATATTTTTTTAAAAAATATCTTTAATATATACGGGTTACCATACGAAATTATTTTAAACAAAAATATTACGTTTACTTTAAAATTTTAACAAAACTTAATAATACAAATCGGTTTAAATTATAAATTATTTAACGTATTTTAACCGTAAACGAATAAATAAACGGAACGATAAAATTAAATATTTAAAATATATTTACGATATTACATTAATTATAAACAAAATAATTAAATTAAAAAATTACTAATCGCTTAAATAACTTATAATATTAATTATTACGAAAATATTAAAACGATTCCGTTGATAACGAATTTTAAATTTATTCCGGAAATTTATTAAAATTTACAAAAGAAAAAACCCCTTAATATTAAAATAATCCTTATATCAAAATAATTTAAATAATTATATGAAAAAATAAAAATAAAACTTAAGTTCGTACGTAATTAAATAAAAAAATATTATAATTAAAAACGGTTAAAAAAATTAACTTTTTCGGAAAAAAAAATGGTTTACTTAATTACTAAAAATATTTAAATAAAACGTTTAAACAAAAAATTCGATTTCAAATATATCGGTTCTTACAAAATTATAAAAAGAATTTCAAATAATAATTATTAATTAAATTTATTACTTAAAATTAAACTTTATTTAATTTTTTACGTATTTTTATTTAAGTTAACAACAAACATTATCAAAATATACATAAAACAAAATAATATGGAAATAAAAAACGAATCAAAATACAAGGTAAAAAAAATTATAAATATACGAAAAATTAATAAACTTATTTAATATTTAGTTAAGTAAAAAAACTACCTTAATTCGGAAACTTTTTAAAAACTTATTAAAAATTTTATTGGATTTTAATAATTACTAAAGAATTTTTACTAACGGCGCTTAAAATAACGTCCTAATTAATATTATTAATAAAAATATACCTTAAGCTGTTATTATCAAAAAGGCCTTATGTAATAGTAATTTCAAATTTAACCGATATCCAATTCTCCTCCTCCTTATACGCGCGGTTTTTTAACTTATCCAAACTCTTCATACTTTAACGAATTAATTTAACATCTTTCTTCCGTAAAAAAACTTATTACTTATCAATACGAATAAAACGCATAATTTGCTCGGAAATTTCGGATATTTTGTTAATAAAATCCTTACGAAATTTAACAAAACGTTTAATAATTATTTGTTTTTTTTAATCCAAAAGATTTTTAACGCGATTAATACTATCCAAAAAAAAAATTACTAAACCATTATAATAACGATTATAATAACGAAAATATTATTTGCAGCGTTTAAAATTTTCAATCATAACGCACCGTATACCTTTTTTAAAATAAGAAATACAAAATATAACGTCAAAATTAAATTTAAAAATATAAAAAATAAAGGAAATAACGCTTTTCTTTTAATTCGGACGATTACGAAGTTTTCGATTAATAATACGACCCGATATAATAAATAAAAAAATTTACCAAAAAATTTTCGGGGCGAAAATTTAAAAAAAAAAATCGTGTTATAACATAATTAATCGGATTTTGGAAAACGGTCGCTTAGCAAACCGTAAAACAAAATCCAAATAAGTTAATTACGTAATATGGATTTATAAGGATTTAATAAATCCATTTAAAGTTATAACATAAATTTATAAAAATTTAATAAATTTATTTAAAATTATAACATAAACTTATAAAAATTTAATAAATCCATTTAAAGTTATAATAAAATATATACATTCGTTACCTTATAGCTAAATAATAATAACTTGTAATATAATTTCGTTACCTAAGGTACCTTTAATATTACGAAACGTGACTAAGTTACCTCGTTGCTTAATTTCTCACAGTACTCTGCTAACATAAACCCGTCGACTTAGGTTTAATAGTTGGTTAATTAGCCTAGCCGTCATAAGCGAGCCCAGCTGCGGCCGAACTTAAGGTTTAAAAACGTAAATAAACGCGTATTTACGTAAAAAAGGTTTATAAAAAATTTTTTCCGTTATAAAGTTTTGGTTTTTTAGTTTTAATTATTTAATAATAATAGTAACGTGAGGAGGATTATTTAAACCAGTTTAGCAAGTCGTCGAACTTCTTTTTTAAATTTCTTAATACGAACTTAAAGCTGTTAAATAAAGGTTTCCGAGTTATTGGTCGATATTTTAGTTAAAGAGTATTTTTTTAAAGTTTAACAGTACTATTAAATAAGAGTTTATAACGTATAATAGCTAAACTAATAAATTAATTATTAAATTTAAATATACGGGTTTATATTAGCAAAAGTATCGTATCGTTTAAATAAGAAATAATTTAATTACGCCTCGTAATATTAATGGCGTTTTAGATAACGAAGTTATATGTGACGGCTAGGCTTATTAACCAACTATTAAACCTAAGCGTACGGGTTTATGTTGGCAGAGTACTGTGAGAGTCTGAGCAAATATATAGACAAGGTAACTTAGTCACGTTTCGTAATACCAAGGGTGTCTTAGGTAACGAAGTTGTATTGCAAGCTGTCGTTATCTAACTATAGAATTTAACGAGTGTATATATCTTCAGGTGGATTGAGATGGATGTCTCAATCCATACAAATCCATCATCACGTGACTTGACCCACTTGGGTCCTGTTTCGGTCTTGCCAAGAGACCGTTTCCTGGGGCCTAGCCGTTCGTGTTATGACATTATATTGCAAGTTATTATTATTTAGTTATAGAATAACGAGCGTATACATTGTTAATTAATTTATTGGATTATTTTTAATAAATTGGTGATCCGGTTTATTCGATTACTTTTATAAGTTAGTAATTCGTTACGTAACCTTAATTTATTTCATGTTCTTTATTTTTGCCTACGACTGTTTTTAAAGGCCGTAGCGTGTTAGATTATAACTTAAAGGGGATTTGCGTAATAAAGTTATATTATAAGCTGCTGTTATTTAAATTATAGAAATATCGAGCGTATATCTTTAAATATTAAATTAATATAATTACCTAATCTTTTTACATTTGATTTATTCAATAAAGATGAATGTTTTAATGCTTTAAAATTTAATATATTAAATTAAAAATAGATATCTTATTTTTTTAAACTTAATATGCTGAATTAAATTTAATATTCAAATTATTTAAAATCTAATTTACGTAACTTAACCTACTTAATGTCTTTAGGCGACCGTTTCCGAGGCCGTAGCTTAGTAAGGTCGTAATCAGAACATTCTTATTTTAATAAGTTTGTAATATATTAAAAATGTCTATAGTCGACTTTTTTAAAGCGTAATTTTAATTAATTAATTAAAATTTATACTACTTTATTTTCTAATTAGCTTAATTATAACGACCGGGTACACGTAGCTAGTAATAGGATTCACTTAAAGAAGCTTATAAATTATTTTTAAACTATACTTTTATGAAGTAAAACAGAACTTAGCTTATAATATGTAAGTATAATGTAAGAAAACTGGCCGTAATAAAATTTACCCCGTTCAGATATCTCGTTTTATTATTTCTAGTAATAACTGATTCGCAGCATGACTAAGTGATAGGAATGTCCGGCAGGTTCCGTAGCAGATAGTAAAGGCTATCTGCCCTGTTAAGTTATTGGAATTTTAACCATGGCAGGCCCGGTTGCTGCAGTGGTAGCATGGTATAAGAAATGCTATGCAGGGTAGCTTGGGCCCCTGTGGTTAGCATAAGTCTGGAGGTGCTCACGTAGGGAGAGAGCCGGATCCGAATCCAGAAACGGGCATTCCAATTCCCGGGCCCCCTTCTTCTTCTCCCCCTTCTTACATTTATGTCTTTTCCTTATATTCCTATACCCCATTTCCCTGTGCCCACCCATTCCACGCCCTCTTCTGATTTTGCTCTAGATGTTCAGACCAGGCAAAACCTGGGACACGGAGAGCCAGCTCTCGTTGTGTATACTCCTAGTGGAATAAGGGTACGAAACTGCTACTAGACGTCGAGGATCTTAGTTTGGCAGCATGTGTGATATGCCTACGCAGCTACATAATTTGAATCTAGTACTCTACGGAAAGATTGGTTAGGCCATTAACCACCATGATAATAATGCCTGCTTAACTATGCATGACCAAAACAAAACTTCAGTCTTAGCACCGACATTAAGCCAGGCGGAATATAGGACCCGATAGAATTCTTTTAAGAGATAACTATAATAAGGTGAATATTAAACACAAAGTCGAAAACCCTGTATGGCTTATTATAAAGTGTTAATCAAGTCTTAGGGGCTCTGAGAATACAAATCCATATACACATAGAAGTGTGGGGCATAATTTACCCCTATTCTAAGTTAGTGTGGAGCCCATGCAGCTTTTCACGTCAACCCCATGGCAAAGCTTCAGATTCAATACAGACAGACTATAATTGCTGAACAGTTCTCCTTCTTTATCCACGTCAGGTTCGAAACCATTCCTTAACTTCACCCACGGCCTCGCAATTTATGAAAGGGTCCGCACACTTTATGCCATGCTCTCCCTACTCTATCAACAGTTCTGTTCCGTTCATTCACAATCCAACTTGTATAAACGCCAAAAGTTTCCACAACCCCGGTGTTGACAACTAGTCTAGAAGAAGCAGCGAAGTTGCACGACATATACGTATTCTGCTATTGCGGTATTACCACCATCTAACCATAAAAGACGTAAAACTCGCATCCCTCATCGTACAAGCCAGTGTGGAAGAAAAAAGACGTACCGCCGAAGCCACTAGCAATACAAGAAAATAAAACGGAAAAGGCCCGGGGCCATGTCGTCCCAAGGGTCAAGACATACACGCTTTTAGACCCGGTTCGCCTGGCCTGAAAGCAAAACTCCGATACTCGCGTTCGTAGCAGTAGACAAATCCCTCCTTGCCTCCCTCCTGCCTGCGTACTTACCATTATGCATGCCGCGTATCCATATTCATCATCTGTCTCTTTCTTAGCGGCGGCTAGGCTGGTAGTCCTGCCACACGCGGCCGACAATGATAAAACAGCCTGACTAGTACTCCTACCACTACTACTACTTCTTCTCCTCGAAGTAGAAGCGACCAAGTTGCTTCTCGGGGCCTTTTGGGCTGCCGAGCGCGTCGCCGCCGGCGCCCACGCGGCCCTCCCCGCCGTCGAGGCGCTCCCGCACGATGCGCTCGGCGGCCTCGCGGGTGGCGGGTCCCCCCACGCCCTCACGGAGGGCGCTCGTCTGCGGCTGGCCAGGCTGCTGCACGGGGAGGGGGACGGGCCCGCGGGTCGTGGTGTCGACGAACATGTCGTCGTCGGTGGTGCCGACGTGGCCGCCGCCGTCGAGCGCTACGCCATCAACGTACTTGGCATCCCGCCTCTCAGCCGCGGCCGACGCGCTGACGGGCGTGTCGCTCCCGGCGGCGAATTCCACCCTTTCCCGGTTCCTGGCCATGGCAGCCTCGCTGAGGTTCGAGCTGCTCCTCTCGAGGCCCCATGCGCCGGTCGCACCGGCGGTGCCAGGCAGGGGTCTGCGGTGGTAGATGGGCCCGCTCACGGTGCTGTTCGCGCCCTCGCCGAAACCAACTAGGCTCGCGGTCCCGTCGTCGCTCATGCGATCCTCGCGATCCTCAAATCCGCCGACTGAGCGGTTCGCTAGATCCTCGTCCATGGGGTCGATGGCGCCCGACGTAGAGTCGATGTCCATCGTGCGGTAGTTGGTATCCGTGCTCATGACGTCTTCCTCGGTAGCATCGCCATCCCCATCGAACTGCTCACCACCTTCGGTGGTCGTCCGCGCACCGACACTACCTGTGGCGGATGCCGTGCCGACGGTGCTCATCTTAGTCGCAGCGGTGGGCTGGCCGTTGGAGTCGAAATACGCGGGTTGGTTGGCAGCAAACTCCTGGGCGAGCGAGCCAGTCGAAGTGGGTGCGGGTTGGGGCGAAGCCGAGGTGCCGGGATGGTATAGCTGAGCAGGCGCGCGGAGACCAGATACGCCGAGGCCAGTGAGACGACTGATGCGGTCTGCTCGCTCTGCTTCTAAGCTATTGGTAGACGGATTATGATGGTGGCCTCGAACACCCCCAAGTCCGTGAGGGTGACCGTGACCGCGATGGCCGTCCTTGATGGCTGTAGTAGAAAGAGCAGACAAGGAGGTGGTGGTGCTGGTCGGTGTACCCCTAGGGAAATCAAGCCATCAGTACCGATACCAATACTGCTCCCATGACGACCCCACGACGCGTAGCTTGGGAGGGACTCACGGCATCTCAGTTGGAGTGTCCGGGTTAGACGGAGGAGGCGGGAGGTTGATGAGCATGGGGGCGCTTTGTTGTTGTGAAGACGGATGCGACATGTTGATCGATTGATAGGCGACGTTTGCTGGGTGTGGTGTCGTTCCGCAAGAGAGGATCGCAAGTCGGGCCGGGTTACAGTCTTCGGGATAGGTGGCGGAGAGTCCGTGAGTCTGGATACTCAGCAAAGACGCGCACGAGTCAGGACTCGTAAACGCGCGAGTCAAGAAGAATGATGGAGGCAGGCGGTGGGGTGAGTAGAGAATGGCGAAGCTGTATGCAGGATGGCGGGGGTTTTTGGTGTTTAATGCGCCATGAAAGAAACTCGTAGCCAGGCAAAGAAGAGGGGCCAGCTCCTCTTGAGGTTCGCCTGTTTGTTTGAATCGACAAATCAATTGACCATGGGCGTGGTCTCCGTTATCGCTCCGTATTGCAAACCTAACGTTATGGCATCGAATTTAGCAGAGACCTCCTTGTAACACTGAAAGACCTGGGCCTGGCAAATAATGTGGAAAGGAATCAACGGATTCCCCTTCTGAATGATATTGCTCAGGTACTTGGGGTAGGTAAGTACCTAGGAGTACGCATTCTGCCATTTGTCTAAGACGGTGATTAGCGGGGGACATTGGGCATGACGTAGGGCTACAAGCTGCATACTTGCAACACGACTACCTGTAGGTACCTAAACTCAATTGGGGTTTAGTGCATGGGAATCATGCGTCCCCTATGCTAGCCTCTATGTCATGTCGGTCATGGCTAATAACCCCCTGTGATTTTCGTATAAGGAATGCTAGTAAAAGTTAAAGTGGTCGAGTGAACTCTCTCAGTCCTTTTGAAGGGACAACGTGATTGTTCGCAGCGCAAGGAAGGTGAACAACCTGTAGGAGTCAGAACGTTTCCAACCAAGCATACTTATTGCAGACTCCACAAAGCGAACAAGAGCCGAATTCAACCCAAAATTATTATTACTCAACTTACACATTATCTGAGGTAGGCAGACTTCTTCCATAGCGTTGTACATCTAGTTCGAGACCATACGTGAGGTTGCTATCTCTAGTTATGCAGAACCACTTCCCAGTGCTAGTACGCCTCCGATAGGACAGGAAGACCACATCGGACAGGCAGGCTAACTGCTAGTCGAGTGGCCGTGATTGTGGAGACCTTCTCTTATACAGGTTATGCATGAATAGCGACCTGAACCTGGGGGTAGACTTCCACCATGGCGCGATATAGATCAGGATGGTTTGTCATCAGGGCTTGCGGGTCCCAAGCAGCTCCCACGAAGATGGTGTCGATACCCGAGCCGAGCGGGGTTGTGAATATGTTGCAAATCTGCAGCCCGATGCTATTACCCGCATGTGTCAGCCAGTCCGAACATGGAGCTCTGTACGTGTCTCCAACTTACAGGAATGAAAACGCGATTATGACTGGCGTATAATCCCCGCCGCGATTGTATGCTGGGTTTGTGAACGTAACGTATAGGTAGCCAAGGAGAGCGCATGCGTAGCCCACGAAAATTGCTCCGAAACTCAAGACAGGGCCGATCAAGCACTCGTTGACGAGCGCATCAATGCCCCGGTCCTTGATCATCCTATATGCGGGTTAAATGAAGGTCGAATTCGGATGAAGCCGGATCGGCACTTACTTCCATGTATCTTTCGCTGCCTGAATGTACGGCTTGCCGTACAGCGCGATGTAGGAGAACGCATATCGGTTAAGGAACTCCACCGCCCAATCCAAAATGGCGAGAAGACAGCCGAGGATGAGGAATGCTATGTAACCCTGCGGTGGTGTGTTAGTCACTGCGAAAGGAAGGGTTAGCTCTAGACTTACCAAGATGTTCCCATCGGCTGCCTCGCTCCGCTGCGCGACCGAGCAGAGCTGACGCAAGAAGTTGATGATCGCCACAATCAAGGAACCCAAACTGATGGAGCCGAAGCTGTACGTGAGGGACCGCTTGAGAGCCCCCCGCGTCGCACCCTGAGGCAGGTTGTGAGGGTGGAAATACCAGGAGCCGTAGACACCGGAGATGGTCGTGTGGATGGTGTTCTTGAGCCATTCCGAGATCCAATACATGGCAAAGGTGATGAACACCAGCAGCCCTGTGACCGTGCCGCTCGAACAACCGCCAGCACCTTGTGAGCATGCCGGGTTTGCACCGGGTGAGTACTTGACGTACACGGCGACGAAGGTGATCGAATACCAAGCCGCCAGCACCGTTGCCAGCAGGCCGCCGAGCGCGCTGACCATGTAGACGTGCCCGTAGCTCTTCGAGACGTCAACGGCGGTCCTCAGCATGAGGGCGCTGAACGGGATGCGGGGTATCCACGAGATGAAGGCGAAGATGAGCAATCCCACGAAGACGAGAAAGATGATGCCCGCGGCATACGATCTCTGGTAAAGCATATAGATCGCGGTGACGAGGCCGAAGACGATGTTCAGTATGCCGGTAACCCAGATAAACTGCTTCGGGAACGTGCGTGCCAGCAGTACGTAGCAGTAACTGAGGACGGTGGCGACGCACAGGACAAACATGAACATGATGATGGTGTTTGTGTTGAGGCCGACGCTCCGAGCGCCGTCGTAGATACCGCCGCCATTGTGATTCCTGGTAGCGGCGTATCCTTGAAGCGAGATTCCAGACACGGCGACGAACCCGAGAAATACGATCAGAAATAGAATCCCAGCCCAGAGGTCGTTCCACTTCGGCCCCTCGATCTTGAAGGCCTGGTCAAAGTCTGTTTTCTCGCCATAGCCGTTGTGGTTGCCGTAATCTTGGTTCGGCGGTGGAGGCGGGGGTTGCCCGTATTGGGGTTGTCCATACTGGGGCTGTCCATACGGAGGCTGCCCGTACGGCGGTTGTCCGTACTGTGGCTGCTGCATTTGGTAGCTACTATTATGATAAGAGCCAACCTGTTCGTAGCCGCCCGCCATCAATGGCGATGGTTAGTGTTTATTGTCGTTCTAATTTCTGCGACGAAAATGGCCGGCGAGAGTGATTCAAAGTCTAGTACTAAATAAATTCTTCCCGCGTCGATGTTGATGACACATCAAACATAAAAGGCTGATTGTGTTAGTCGGCTTCCCACTGGAATTGGGGTAAACAGTCGGGGGATATCATGGAGTCGGGCGATGACGAAGGCGCTAGGGCTGAAGGAAAGTGAAAGCCTCATAAATTCCCAGGTGAGTTCAAGTTTGCTGGAGCAGTCTTTCAGAGTCAAAGTTTCTACACGAAACCCACAACGTCCTCGCAACCCGGAAAATGTGCCGTGGCTGCCGTGACTGCCGTGGGGCTACATGCGAGATCCCCTATCCTGAGACGGTTTGATTGAATATAGTGGGGAGCTAATCTCTTAAGGCGAAGATACTCATCGTTACCATTGGCCCCGACTCGAACTGACAACAACGGCGCTACTACTACACCAAAATCAATGTCGTCATGTCCTCTCAATAGTCTAGCCTCTTCAAAACAGGGATACAGACTTGTGACACAGTGGCCGGGCTCGTAAGATTTAAAGCAAACACGCGACCCGAAATTGTTACAGGCTCGAAACCGTCACAGTTCATAATCTAGGCTTGAATTCAAATCCGCCAAGAGCCGTCCCCGATCCCGCCCGTACGCTGCTGCGCCTCGCCCGGCCGAGCAGGAATGATAACTACTACAGTAACAGACACCGGATTCCCACGACAATGTGACTGACGAACCGGTGTAAAATCCTACTTAGGAATAGGCAGCCGTGGTAATAATAATTTGACCTTGACCGACTTGAGGTTATTCAACTTCCACTTGGGGGCCAGAGCTGTGGTCTAGACCTAGCATTGTTACGGCCCTTGTCCTATCCAGAGGTCTGAAGCCGATTTATCCGACTTGGGCTGCGCCGCTGCCATCAACCTCGTCCAATCTCGATCCCCGAAAACACAATTATCGCAGCGACGTAACATGCAGCACTCACGAAGTACGGCGTTCCCATGGCGCTTCCACCGGTCGCGATGCCTCGCACCCAGAGAAATGCCATTAGAGGGGCGCCCAGGAGCGACCCGAGCGTCTTTGTCATCATGACTATCGAGAACAGGTGCGTTTCGGTCAAGCTATGAGCTTGGTCTTCCTGCTTTGGCGATACCGAAGGAGATTTCAGGAGCGACAGTGTGAAGACGGGAAGTGCCGAGCCCAGCGCGTAGAATAGAAGGGATGGGAATAGAAGCCAGATTGTACCGGCAAGCGCGATGGCCAAGGCGCCAAATACCGACACGGCCAGGCAGATCCGGGCATAACGAACATTGACCTTGTCGGAAACTTCGGGCTGCGACCGCAGCGCGTTGGTCTGCGTAGACTGTAGGATTTTCGGGATCACCAGGGTAAGCAGGAGGAAGTTGACGACCGCCTTCGCGGTAAGCAAGTAGCCGGCCGAGGCAAACGTCCAATGGTACCTTTTCGAGATGTACTGAGCGAGGAGCTTGGTATCGGAGCTGGCTAGCGCTGTGAGTAGAAAACTAACCAATAAGAGGATAAGGTTTCGAGGATGGCTTGCTACGATGAACCGCAGAGTATGGAAACGATCTCTTATTGAACTCCAGACCGATGACTGCGCTTTCTGAGCTTGCTGGGCTTTTAGGATCGGAGAGGGCATCAGAGGTCGTCGTTGTTCGTCGTTGTGGTCTGTTGAGAACGACGTAGACTTGCCAATCATACTTGTGCTTGGCAGCAGCAAAACTGTAGGAATCGCCAGCAAAAGCAAGCATATTGCGAGGAGAGGGGGGAGCCAGAGTTTGATGGACATTGTTAGAGCGGCTAGGCCAGGGCCTAGGAGATTCACCATGTAGGACACAGAGCTCATCCAGCCGAAATAGGTTGCTCTGCCGGTAGTTAATACCCGGCGCCAGGATCCGCTTCAATCCAGAGAACTCACCGCGTCACGTAATCATCCGTGAGGCCGGCCGCCAGAGCGTATGTTACAGAGTTAAAGATGCAGTCGCCGCCTAGGATCGAAAGAATGGGACCAGCAACGATCGCCGCAAGCGGGAGATTCTCACTGAACCCCACAATAAGCGCCCATGCGATGGTAAATAAGCGTGGGATCAGATTCAACCACAGGATGGCCTTTTGACCGTACTTCTCGCCCATAAAACCGAGAGGTATCGTCATCACGAAGTCTGCCCCGTTTTAGCTTTCTTCTGCGTATATATCATAAGAGCTCAGGAGCTGGGTGGCTCGACATACCGCCTACGATCCACGCCGTCTCCATCGCCCCAAGCACCCACGCCAGCCGCTGCTGGATCTCATCGTTCTTGCAGAGTTCCTCGTCGACGCTCCCGTCCGGGCCTATCACCGTCGGATCGTGCGCGCCGTAGTATTCTCGACACAGGCGTCGCTCGACGACTCTGTTCAGCGGAAGCTGATACAGGCTCCATGCGAGCTGCACCGCCAGCAGCAGTACGAGGAGCGGCCAAACGGCTCCCTTCGACGCGTGAGGGGGACTAGGTCCATGTCGCGACGCCCGCGTTGCCTCCTCCCCGTCATCTGTGGAGGCGATATGACCCTCCTCGTCCATTGTGACCGGGTTGAGGTTGATGTGTCGATAAGAACGTTGCATCTGAGAAGCATTGCGACGATTGGATGATGACAACGAGCGCTAAGAGGCTTAGCGTCAGCGGGCCTTCCCGCTGGCGACTCTCCAGCGTCAAGTTGCATATGGAACCGAAGTGCGTCCACCACTCGCGTGTCAGCATTTAATCGCATGCAGCATCCGATCAGCTCCGGCACCAACCAGATTGGTATTTCAATTACGCATTTGGGCCTAACGAACACGTAAAGGCAGTCTTGGAGCCCTTAGAGTCACGACCCGAGGTCGAGAGCGTTTGAAAACGGGCGTGCAGTAACTAGCTCTCTAACCGTAAGGGTGACTTTCTGGAAAAGCAAGGGTGAAATGAATGCAGCAGCTGTTGAGCAAGACGGCACTTGCTGCAAATGCAATCCCAGGGGTATAGGTAGCGCGACCACGTCGTAGGCAACGATAGAAACACATGTGAGGCCCGACCCCGATCCACTGACCCTTCCGGTCCCTTACCCTTTTCCTCTGGCTTGGGTTGAGAGAGTAGTAGCTGCCTCATAGCTCGTCATTCGATCATTCACATCCACATTAGATATGAGACAGGTGACAACCATCGCAAGTCCTCCAAAGCTATGCTTATGTAAAACACAGTCCGGAACATGCCGGCGTATGCAATTTGTTGCGGCGGTTACTCTGGGGTTCTTGCCGAGAACGGATTCGTTCCCGCTGACGCTCGCTGTTGTCAAGTACGGCCCCACACTTCGATGCTGGTAAACCCGCGCTTATTATTAGCGCCCGTGGAACCTAACTGGTTACTTCGTACGGAGTACTGTTCGTGTGATGCGCGATGTCAGCACTAAGCTGTAGCCGGTCTGGGCCACGGCGGATACAGCGCTCCGGGCGGACCCCACATTCCCGGACGCCGTGCCGATCTCAGTTTGATCTCGGATCGGGATACTGCAGAACGGAAGCGCAGTGACCTCCGTATATTCGATGCAAGAAACGTAAGTGATATGGAAAGCCGAGGTGGACCGTGGACGCGACCAGGTGCTTGTCCTTGAAAAAAAATATAGGAGCATCAGGGGTTCTCTGGCTTCTAAGTATGCCTCGTAGACGAAAAGGCAGTTCAGAAGGAGGAAGCCTACGGTCGAAGCGATGCGAGCTCACCCAGCACGAAGCTATATGAATGGCAGTGCATGCCGACTGCTCGATCAGGGTCTGGCCGCCGATTAGGACGGGGATCGTGGGACTCGGGAGCACACAACCGCGCCACCATGCCGAGGATCGTCCCGCTGATGAAGAGCCACCTCCGGTCAGAGATATCTGTGAGCATGGTTAAATGTTGACTTGGTATGCAATCTGCTGTTTCTGTGCGGATTCCTCCCACTGACTTACGCGGGTAAGCCCGCTAGTTGGCATCATATTATATACCAGGGATAGCGTCCTTATTTGTCCCGAGCAGATATCAAGATTTATCTGTTGACATAGCTACTTAGTGAGGACAAATCCGCCTGCGCTTGACATTGAGCTGATACTGACAACAAAGAACGTGCCGATGAATCGCGGGCGGCGGGATGCCCCTAAATTGGACATGTACATGGATTCGATATGTTCATGACCAATAAGACGGGGGCCGGAGGTCGATTCGATGGAATAACACCACGGGGAATCACCCTGCTTCTCATAGTTGAGAAAATTGGAGAAAGAGATCGGTAGCCTGTCTAGGTGACAGTTATCAACGGACCGGCGACTGCCCTACTTCTCTGATGAACCGACACACCTCCCACCTTCGTCGCAATTTGGGTTAGTTTATTACCCCGGAAAGAAACGGAACTCTAGCTGTACATAGGCTTCGGCCGTTTGGATTTGTCCCCATGGCTCCGGTCACTGGACGAGCTCTTATCATGATTTATAAACCCTTCAACCATACATCCTTTAGGCGAAATCTCCAAGGTAGACCGATGTGCGCAATCAGTGTTGCCTTCACTCTATGTTTGGAAAGAGGTGATGCTCTCACCTCTCCCACCATGTAATGCACGGCTACAAACCCCCTCAACTCCAACACATCGATAATAAACTTAGCTCATACCAACATCAGTCTCAAGAACGGAACGAGTGTCGGAATCGATGTGCGGTGTCGGATCCCCCTCCTTACGTCCTCGACGCAGTATCTGGTGTGATATTCCCTTAGTCAGGAGAAATCGCCTTGCGAAGCTGGCCAGTCTACGACAGACTTTGTTAGAAAGCTATATGCATGGCGATGCCAAGGATGAGGCTGTTAATCTAAGGTCGCAATGCGTCGTGCTAGTCTAATTAATGAGATCCTCTTAGTGACACAATATGCGCTTGGTGTAGCATTCCACAAAGTAACGACTATCGCTATCGCATACAGTAGATAACGCTAAAGGGGACGACAGTAAAACTTGTCGACGCCAGCGTCAGCCGGAATTGGCGGCACAGGTCAACTCAACGCAGCTGGGTTAGACGCAGCAGATGGTGAGAGCTTCTAGTTGTGATTTCTTCCCCTGCAATCGCCAACGTAGTTCCTTTCCCCCTATTCCAAATCGAGACTTATACCAGCAATAAGACGGCTCCTCACACCCCATCTATCTCGACCAACTTCACTGTCAAAGTCGTGGAGCAACGCACACCCATCTTTGAATGGGAATAGAGACTTGCTCTTACCATACTAGGCTGCTTCGAGAGGAATGTATAAACGGAGAAGGAACACTCC
>QJNV01000135.1:0-142506 GCA_004155935.1 Monosporascus sp. GIB2 | reverse complement strand
AAATCTGGCTGCTCCCCCCCCCCCAGTTGCAGATGAGTAGGCAACCAGGAATCAAGACATCCAACCCCACAGATCAAGTGCAACACATCTGCCGACATATATATATAAATTTTACTGGCGTATATTTTAATAAAACCTTTTTTCTTATATAACTTTAAATATGTAAGTTTGTTGATATTTTTACGTATATACGTATTGTTATTAAGTGAATTAAACATATATTTTCATTTTACTAAACCGGGCGAAACTGATATTTAATTAATTATTTTTAATATATATGTATAAAGAAAATAAAGGTTCGTATAAATTTATATAAGGCTATATAGGGCTATTTAAAAGCGCTATAAATTATACGATATCAGCTTTAATTAAACCGTTCTTAGTAAGGCGCGTCCGAGCGTCATCGAACGTAAATAAATTTTTATAAGCTTTTATAAGTTCGTATAAATTTTATTAATATAGTAAACAAAACTATCGTATTAAAAATACAAAAAAAAAGACTATAACGGAACTAAATATAATTAGCAAACCTAAATCGACGCCGACGACTTTAACGAAACCAGAAGATTTTTTAGATACGTTACGTTTTAATAAAGAAGCGCAAATACGTAATTAGTTCGAAAATAATTAGGTAAATATAAGGTAATATGAAATAGTATAAGGTTATATAAGGTTATAAAAGCTCTTATCAGGACTAATAAAAAGGTATAAAAGCTAAACCGCTTAATTCAACCTTTACAATACTGCAACCAAACGGGTAATTTCGTAATAAGTACGATTAAGCTTAAACGAACCTAATAAAGGCATACCGTAACTGCTTACCTAATACTTTAGTTTATTAGCAATCGTATAACGTATTATATAAGTAAGCGGTATATATAAGTAAACGGTACACATTTTGGCACTTCGTACTAATAAATAGCAACAAATTTAAATAATTTAACAATAACATATCGCATTAATTTAAATTAATCGGAATTTTTTTCGTTAAACGTGTTTACAGTTTTATTACAAATATGCGCATTATGTGCGGGCTTACCGCACACGTTATACTTCCGTTTTTTCGTTTTAACCCTTTTACAACGATTATTTTTAGCTGTTATTAACTGCATTTTTCCACCACCCTTTTTTTTCGGTTAGGAAAGCTTATCCTTTTTATATAGTAACTATTTTTCCTTTTTGGAAATGTTTATATTTGGTTTTTTAACGTTTGCTTGAAATGTAATTAATTTTACGTGATTAAGCGGGCTTTTATTTAAGAAAAGTAATTTTATACCAAAGTACTAATTAAATTTTGGTTTAAAAATTAACCGATTTAATAATTTTGGTCGGCAAGTTACTTTAGTAATTTTTAATTTTTTGGGGGTAAGTAACGTTTTTATTTTATTACTTCATGGATATTTTTAAGGGTTTTTACAAGTAGAGAAATAAAACCGGTAAAAGTTAACGGGGAAACGTTCGGCGTAAGTATAACTAAAAGAATTTCGAAAATAAATAAAACGGTATTAAAATCGAATAAAACGAAATTAATTACGGTAAATCCGGATTTAATATTATTAAACGTTATAATAATTTTAAACGTGTCGTAAAAGGCGGTAAAAAATCCTTTTTAACGATATAAATATATTAACGTTACGTTAAATCTTCGATATATAACAAATAAACGCGTTTCAAAAAAGAAAATTAAAATACGTTAAAGGATTAAAGCTTATACGAAAAATACGCGGGTATATAAAGTGTAACACTATCGTAATGGGCGTAATATTTTTCGAATTTTATCAAATAATAGTTTTCGTAACCGTCCAAAATAAAAAAAACGTTTCGATTTTTTCAAACGCGTTCGAATATATTAATCGAAATTTTAAACCCATTTTATACTTAATTCGTATATTATTATAATAATTATTATTTATTACGATTTTCAATTAGTTATTAACGGTAAATTATTACGAAATTAAAACTTAAAATAATTTTTCCCCTTTATAATAATAAATAACGATATAACTTAACTTTAGAAATTAATAATTTAAATAATTATATCTTTTTTTCTTTTATTAAATTTATTCAGGTTTTTTACGTTTTTCGGCATTAATAATTATTATATCCGTTGTTATAAGAAGCCTTATTAAAAATTTTAATTTTATTAAAGTTATAAATACTTTCTTATAATATTATATTTTGCGATTATAACCTAAATAAATTCGAATTATTGGTGAAATATTTTTAAACTTTGGCATAATACCTTTTAATAATCGATTTTCCGATTTAAACGTATTTTAAATTTTTTTTATTATTTAATAAAGTTAATTACTTAATTAATTTTAACGTAACACGTAATATGTTACATGAATAACAAATTCGCCATATTTTTAATATGCTAACGTTAAATAGAAAATGTTTACGTATTTAGGTTAAGGATTTATTCGATAATCGATTTTTTTTCGGTTGCCGTTAATTTTTATAAAAAAGGGGTAATATTAGCTTAAGCGCATTTACTATTAAATCGCGTTTTTAAGGTAATATATAAAACTTTATAAATAGAACTAAGCTTTTTAAAACTAAATTTCGGGTTTCGTTTTTTAACTTGAATAACTAGGTTCATTTTCGCTTTATGTACAAGGTGTTCCATGATATTGGTATTAAATAATGGATGATGGAAAATGAGTAGCTGGAAGGGCTAAAAAAAGTGTACCGCTTACTTGTGTAGTACGTTATGTAAAAATTACAAAAATAAGCTCTTTACAAATTCTTGCAGGGTTATATAAATTTAGATTAATTAGTACAAGCCCGCGTAATAGAAACCGTTCCGAATTTACATCTTCTTTAACTCGTAGATGTTCCAAAAAAATTATTAATAGTGCCAATATTTTTCGCAGCCTCATAATTACAAGTTTAATATTAATAAAGAAAATTCCGCTTTAATTGCACTTAGTAAATATAAAATTAATTTTAACCTAGCCTATACAAACTCGTACTAACCTATAAAAATAAGTATAAATATAAAAGCGATAATATATAACCGATTTTTAGCTAAAGAATATTCAGAAAGCCTATTACGCGCCAACTTAAGCAAAGAGCTAACTAAATTAAGCTTAAAGTTATTAACTAAAAAAATTAACTTTTTTTCCGCTTTCGGCGTAAAAACGCCACCATAAATAAAAACTAAATAAGTTAATACGGGGTTATATAAGTATTTTAAAAGTCGTGTAAGGTTACACAAAGTTATATAAAGTTTTATAAACGTTATAAAAATTAATACCTTAAAAATCATATTTTTAAGGTCGGAGAGCTTTTATTAAAGGTTTTATAAACCGCGAAAACTTAAATAAAGGCAGATAAGCTTCTTATAACTTAAAACAGCTTTTTACAAATAAATACAAAGCCGTACAACCTCGTAAAAACTTTTAAAATTTTATTTTTATTTTTAAAGCTTCTTTTGATTTTTAATAATAATAATAATATCCTATTATATATATAAACGTTATAGATATATAAACGAGACATTTTTAATACGTTATAATAATAAATTTAAATATTTTAATTATAGTAACATCTTATCCAATTAAACGAATTATATAAGCGAATTACTTTTTTAGCTATTCTAGCTACCTATCTTTAATCGCCCATTTCTTAACATTAATATTATAGAACGCCTTACAAAAAAAAGCGAGAATAAACCTAACCATTTAGGCTAAAAAATGGAACCCGAAACTTAGTTATAAAAAGCTTAATTCTCTTTATAAAGTTTTAAGTTTTATTTTAATATACCGTTTTAGCGGTAACTGCGCCCGAGCCGATATTATCCCTTTTATGTAAAAATTAACGCCGACCGAAAAAAATCTATTATCGACTAAATCCTTAACTTAAATCCGCGAGGATTCTTTATCTGGCCTTAGTGTATTGAAAATATGGCAAATTTATTATTAGCCTAACGTATCGCGGCATGCATCGGAATTAATTAAGCGTTGAACTTTATTAAATAATAAAGAAAATTTAAAACGTATTTATTTTAAAAAATCGATTTTCAAAAGGTATTATGCGAAAGGCCAGTAATATTTCGCAAATAATTCGAACCTATTCGGGCTATTATCGCAAAATACGGCATTATAAAAAAGGATATTTACAATTTCAACGAAATTAAATTTTTAATAAGGTTTTTTTAATAATAAGTGTGGTAATTATCAATATCGAAAAATGTAAAAAGTTTAAACAACCTTAATAAGGGAATAAAAAATGAATTATAATTATTTAAATTATTAATTACTAAAGTTGAGTTATACTGTTATTTACTATTAAAACAGGGAAAAATTACCTGAAGTGTTAATTCCATAATAATCTATTTGCAGAAACCGGTTAAAAAAATCGTATTAACTAATAATAACTATATAACTAATGAATTAATTTTAAAATAAGTTTTATATTTTGATTAATACATTCGAATACGGAAGAAAAAATCGAAATATTTCCTTATTCCTAACAGTTACGAAAACTATTATTCGATAAAATTGCAATAATATTACGCTAATTATGATATTATTACATTTTATATATTTGGGCATTTTTCCTACTAGTTTTAATATTTTAACTTTTTTTTTAAAAAACGCGTTTATTCGTTATATATATAAAGCTTAATACGATACCATTATATTTATATCGCCAAAAAAAATTTCTCTTATCGCTTTTTATAACGTATTTAAAATTATTATAACGTCTAATAATATTAAGTCCGGATTCGTTATAATTAGTTTCGTTTTAATCGATCTTAATATAGTTTTTTCTAAATTCTTAATTTTTCTAATTATACCTAGGCCAACCGTCTCCCCGTTAACCCTCCGTCCGTTTTATTTCCCCGCCCGCGAAAACCTTTAAAAATATTAACAAAAACGATAAAATAAAAACGTTACTTATAAAAAAAGTTTAAAGATTATTAGGGTAATTTGCCGATAAAAATCGTTAAATCGGTTAATCTTTTAACAAAAAATAATTTACTACTTTTATCCGAAATTACTTTTTTCGTAAAAGAATTACCTAATTACGCGAAACTAATTACATTTTAAGCAAACGTCGGAAAATAAAAAATAAACGTCTTTAAAAAAAGAATACTTACTATATAAAAGGAATAAGCTTTTTTAGCTAAAAAAAGGATAATGGAAAAATGCAACCAATAACGGCCGAAAATAATCGTCGCAAAAAGGTTACGACGAAAAAACGGAAGTATAACATTTGCGGTAAACCCGGACATAATACGCGTACTTATGATAAAGCTGTAAATACGTTTAGCAAAAAACAATTCGATTAATTTTAATTAGTGCGATATAATATTATTAAGTTATTTAACTTTGTTATTACAGAATGGTAAAAAGTAATTCGCTTACTTATATAATTCGCTTACTTGTATAAAACGTTGTATTAAATTATTTTTAATTAATTATATTATTATATGTTAATAATTTTTAAAAAATTATATAATATTTCAAATTTAAACTTTTTAATATATTTTTATAAATTTATAACATACTATATTAGGTCGCGGCTCCGTTTTTAGCACTTCGTAACAATTAATCCAAATAACTTAACTACAATAGATATAATTAATGCAATCGACGGTATTCTTTTTCGTTAACTATATTTACAGCTTTTGGACAAATGTACGCATTATATCAAAGCTTGTTGCGGACGCCATATTACTATTTCTTCCTCCTAATTCGTATGCGAGCGTTACTATAACAGCTATTACCAACGCGTTTCCACTAATACCACCTTTTTAACGGTTTAAAAATTTATTTATCGTATATAATAAGTGTTTTTTTTTTTTTCGAATTTCTTATTTTAACAATTTCTATACGTAAGGTTAAATTGTTGCTCTAATAAGTTTTATAATACCGCGACGCGCCTTTGGACGGGCCCCTTAACGCGCCCTATAACAAGCCCTATAGTCTTACCCTATAGCTTTACAACGCGCCCTCCAGCTTTTAATACGACGTATTTTGCAAATATTTTCTATGTATTAAAGCCGAATAAAAAACGCTCGCGTGTATAAGTTAAGAAATCGGTCGGGAATAAGTATTTAGTCGGTCGGCTTTAATTTTTGCGGAATGGGGGTAATATTAGTTTGGATGCGTTCGGGGTTAGTCGGTCGCATACGCGTTAATAGGAAGGAATGGCAATATATGTCCGTAACAAGGCTTGATATAATGAGTGCACTTATCCAAAAGCTGTAAATATAGTTAGCGAAAAAAAATACCGTCGATTAAACTAATTAGATTTGTTGTAGTTAAGTTATTTGGATTTGTTATTATGGAGTGCTAAAAAGCGGCCGACGAGCTTATGTGGCCGACGAGGTTGTATGAGACGTTATACGATATAATTGTACGATAAATATTATATATAATATTTTGGAACACGATAATTAATCGGTAGTTTTTACGATTTAAGATAGATTATATAACTTAATCTCGTAAAGCCTCATTTTTGGAGACGTATTTGCCGGAAGCTTCGACCTTAATAAACCTTATGCCCGCTGTCTCTACGGCTTGGCATAGTTAATATATTTAGGAGGCGTGGAGATTTGTGCGGTAAACCTTAAGAATAAACCTTAAGGATAAACCTTAAGGATAAACCTTAAATGCGTACAAAAGGCTTTGCGAGCCCTTGCCAGTTTCGATCGTCTTACGATTCTCGAATTACCATTATCATTACAGTTTAACATGCGATAAAATTCGTACATGACACCGGTAATACGTACCGGCAAAATCCTTAACAAAGCCGTCTTATTTAAAATAATTAAATTTTATAAAGTTACCGGGCAAGCGAAAAATATTAATAATTTTATCGATCTAAAAAATATCCTATAAAAACTTGTATTTAATTATTAATTTTCGGATTCGATTTAATTTTCGAAAATAATCGCAATTAATCGTTATATAAATTGATGCCGAAAAAATATAGTAATTATAAAAAGCCTCTCAGAAATATAAAAAAAAGGGTTAACGAATACCGAAGTTCAAATTTTAAAACGTTATAAAGAAAAGTATAAAAATATTTTACCCGGCTATTTCGAGTAACGAAAATACTTTAAAACACCGATACGAATCGATGTAGAAAGGAGCGGAATAAGGTAGCTTGAAATCGCCTTAAAGTATAACGCTTACCCGAGGGATCGGTTTAGTAAAGCCTAGGAATTAAGGTACTAATCTATCATTTTATCCAATTTTATCTACACGATTACGTCTTTTTAAAAGAGAATTCCTTATCGTTAAACGTCTTTATAACCTTCTTTATAAGTACGTACATTATATGCGAGCTTATCGTAAATATTATATTTCGATTCCTTTATTTAAACCCTTTACGATAATTATCTTTACTTTTTAATAATTATAATTATTTATCCGTAGCGTTTTTTAAGTATAAAAACCCTTATTTCTTTTTAAGAAATATTCTTATTTTATAAAAACGAATATTTTTAATTATTTAACATTTATTAAAAACATAATTTATTTTATCGAATTAACCGTTTTCTTCTATGAAAAAACGTTTTCTTATAAAATATTAAAATACTTTATATTTAAAACCAAGGGATTAAATTAGTTTATTAGCAAGCTATCATAAAAGTTTTTAATTTTTCTTATAAATAACATCGTCGATAAATCGTTATAACAATACTTTTAAAAACTTTTAAAGGTAAGAAATAACGAAAATAAGAAAAATAAATTAGAAATCGATGAATAAATTTATAGTTACGACTATAAAGGCGGACAAAATACAATTAAAATTAAATAAACTAAATTATATTTTTAAAGATCTGGACAAAATATTATTACTTATTACAGCAGTTTTAAACGCGTTATATAAACCGGCGTTAAAGTCTTGTTAGTAATATAAATAACGTAATTTAGTATAAAACTTTTCAGGTATAATAAATATATGCGTTTTAATAGGGAAAAATAAAAGATGTTAAAAGGCTAAAACTGATTAAAAAGGTGAATATGTAAAATAAAATAATATTGTTAATGTTATAATAATTTTTAAATTCGATTAAATAATAACCTTCGTAACTATTGAAAATAAATAAACATTTCGAAATTTTACTACGTATTTCAATATGCTTATCGAAATATTTGATTTTTTTATATATTTAGTTTAATAGTTATTTAACAGTTTTCGTTTATACTAATATTTTAGTTAAATCATGTTGGATTATCGACTATCTAACTAAAACATTAATGTTTCTTAAGAAGGGTAATAAATAAAAGTAAAGTTCAGCCTTATAAATTAATAGCTTATACTTTTATAAACCTTTTTTGATTTTCTTATGAAACTTATTTAAATATTTTACGTCTTTTAATACTAATAATGATTATATCCACTGTTAGAAAAAAAACCTTTTTAAAAGTCCTATTTCTTAAATTATAACTATTTCTATTTACGATATTATATTTAACGTTTATTCCTCGAATAACTTTGAGCTATTTCCAAAATAGTTATAAATATTCGTATAAATTCTTTTAATAGTTTATTAATTGATTTAAACGTATTTTATCTTTCTCTTACCGTTAAATAAAGTTAAGTACCTAATTAATTTCGCCGCGTCTCGCAACGCGTTACGTTTATAATGAATTTGCTAGATTTTATATAAATTAAAACGAAATAAAAAGCGTTCACGTATATAAATTAAAAATTTATTCGATAATCAATTTTTCTTCGGTCGGCGTTAATTTTCGTAAATTAAAAAAATAATATCGAGACGAGAAGATTTGCCGAAAACCTCATTTCTTAAGTAAATTCGAGGGTATCATATATTATATACAACTGTTTATATTTAAGTTTCTATTTTTTCCCTTTTTCTTTAGCTTCAAGAGTTAGGTTCATTCAGTATCTCTTATAAGCCGTTTTGTATTATTAACGTTAAAAAGTAAACGATTAAAGTTGAATAATAACTATAATATATAAAACGCGCGACGAGCTTATATTAGTAACGAGCTTATACGGTAAGCTAATTCTAAAATAACTTTAAAACCTTTTAAAGCTAATTATTTTTCTTATTATAATTATTTTTAACTATCTCGTAATAACGTATTTTATCAGTATTCCGGGTATATAAGTACTTTAAACAATGTTTAATATTTTGTAATTATTAATTTAAGTAATTTCTTTACAATATATCTAATTAATTCCAATTAATAATATTCGTTTTTGCTAATTATATATCTATTTCTCTATTAAGTATATATATTAATTAAGGTTTATTACAGACGTTATATTGCTATTTCTTATTAATTTAAATGTAACGGATTAACTTTTAACGCGCTTAAGTTAATATTACTCTTATTTCGAAAGTTTTAAAACTAACAGACAAAAATACAATTACTAACTAAATTCCCGACCCGTATGCGTAAGCGCTTTTTGTACGGCTTTAATACGTAGAAAATATTCACAAAATACGTCGTATTGGAAGGCTAAAAGGCGTTTTACAAGGTTACGGAATAAAGCTGTAGGGTTTATTATAGAGTACGTTCCGGGGCGCGTCGTAAGATTTATCGGAGCAATAATTCGACCGTACGTATATAAAATTATTAAAACAAAAAATCTTCAAATTTCTTTTAAATTTATAATAAGTAAACTATTTAATCATTAAAAAGGATAATAGTAAAAAGGCGTTATTACTAGTAATTAATAAGAATAATTACATAAGAAATAAATAAATAAATCTCGCATTCATAATAGGTTTTAATATAAGCATATATTAGTTTAAAAGTTATAACTATAATTACCGACAAAGAGTACCGTCGATTTTAATAAATTAAATATGTTATAATTAAGTTATTTAAATTAGTTTATTATAACATATTAAAATCAGCCGAAGTGCTTGTGCATCTGGAATAATTGTGTAGTACGTTACGTTAAGTTAATATAGATTTTATATCTTTATTACGCTATACCGCGTATCACCTACAAGGGTTCAGAAGTAGTATGTAGGGTCGAGACAATATGGGGTGTAACGGTGCAAGGCAGGGGTTGGAGGTAGTGGCGCTGATCCCTGCAGGTGGGGTTTTACGGTACCCCCCCAAGGATCTCCAATAGGGGACCTAAGCGGCCTATGACCGCTGGACGGAAAATATACAACTACTACTACTACAATTGTCAAGCAACCATCTGCATGTCCAGCTCTTTCAGCTGTCTGTCCACTTCGGTCTAGCTTGCTTACAGTTAAATATTCGGATGTTTGTGGAGGAGACCATATATTTTCTTGCTTTTATTTCACTTTTGTTGTTTCTTTGTTTACTCCAGCACATGATTGCTCCGTATCAACAGCTACCAATTTGGCACATTTCCAGCACCATCAGCTACAACATGACCAAAGTACTTCTTGCAGGTGAGCTTTTGCAGCTTTCACCGGATGAAATCAGGAGAAAGCAAATTAACACACACACATATATATACTATATACTAATCTGCTATTGCTGTTCGCAGGCGGATCCGGATTCATTGGCGGTAAGTAATGATCAATAGGAAACCCCATGTTCACCCCCCTCCTCCCCCTAACATTTCGCATTAGTGCACAGAATTTCTGGCTAATATTGTCCGCCTTAATGCAGCCCATATCCTGGGCCAGCTTCTCGCCAAGGGTCACTCTGTAGTCACCACAGTTCGCACAAAAGAAAAGGCCCAGAAGATTCTCGACGCCCACAAAGCTGATGCTGATCGCCTGGAGGTTGCGCTCGTGCCTGAGATTGCCCGCGAGGACGCCTTTGACGAGGTGGTCAAAACACCTGGAATCGAGGTCGCCATACACACAGCCAGCCCTTGCCACCTCAACTTCACCGATCCGCAGAAGGAGCTGGTCGACCCAGCGGTGCTGGGGACGACCAATATCCTGCGGGCCATCAAACGGGAAGCGCCGCAGGTCCGCCGCGTCATCATCACCTCGTCCGTGGCGGCCATCTTCAACGCCAAAGACACCAGCCGCGCTTTCACGGAGCAGTCCTGGAACCCCAACGACCTGTCCAATATCCACGACGGGCCTGGTGTCGCCTACTGCGTGGCCAAGACGCTTGCGGAGCGCTCCGCCTGGGACTTTGTCGCCGAGGAGAAGCCCAGCTTTGACCTAGTCACCGTCAACCCTCCGCTGGTGTTTGGGCCCGTCGTGCACCACTTTGCCAGCGTAGATACCGTCAACGCGTCCAACGAGCGCCTCGCGGACCTCGTCCGCGGCAAGTGGAGGGATGCGATCCCTGCCACGGGGCCGGTCAACATTTGGGCCGACGTGCGCGATGTGGCGTCTGCGCACGTCAGCGCCCTGGAGAACGAGGAGGCCGGTGGCAAGCGTCTATTTACCGTCGCCGGGCGTTTCAGCCATGTCGAGATTGCCGGAATTGTGCGCGACAAGGTGCTCATGTTGCGGGACAAGGTGCCGGGCCCCGATGTCAAGAGCAGCGAGGCCAGCAATGTCTTTCAGTATAACAGTGACGAGACAAACAGGGTTTTGGGTATTAAATGGATAACATTGGAAAAGAGCATTACGGACTTTGTTGCGTCCATTCAAGAATTCGAACTGTAGGTAGAACGGGCTGTCGAATGCGGCGCGGTAAATGACAGTGGAAGTATGTAGAACAATTTGCATACTGTGTCACCTAAAATGTACTGGACTCGACACTACTCCATATTCCATTGAAACCTACACTTCTGGGGACTGTACATCCAAAATGATGTGCGCGCTACACAGTACGGACTCTGTATAAACATAGGTGCAACTTTTCTCTAGTAGACTTAGATATCTCAAGCAGATCAACAGCCTGTCTCAATAGATAACTCGCATAAAGGATTGGAACCCTTCATTCCCCCGTAAGCGACCCATTTCCAAAGTCTGTAGCGACAACCACACGTATACTTCGTCACCCGGCGGTGGCGACGGCACAATGACGGCCAGCGTGCGCGGATATGCTACAGGAACTGCCAAACACGGCGGTCCAAAGCCGAAATCGGCAGAGTAAAACTCTAGTCGGCTTTGGTTTGAAAAAGCCTGACAGACCATCAGCGAGTACATAATGCGCACCTGGTTTCCCAGGAGTCTGATGGACTGCAGAGCCCGATGGACAAGGTATTTGATCGTCGCGTTGTCCGCACTGTCCACAGCCTGTCGGCATGCGACGGCAACTCTTGCTATCGACTCAGCAGTAATAGGCTTCATGAGATCTTCTGAAGGTGCCGTCATAAAGAGCCCGATGGCGCAGTTACCGGTGTAGTTTTCAGGTATGGCAAGCCGATGGCGAAAATCGCACGGGATGATTGCTTTGACTGACTTGGATGCTTTGCTTGCTTTCCTGGTCTGCGCGTATGCCATGGTAAACAAGGCCACAATGACGTCGTTGTCAGAAATGCGCATGCCACTGCCTTTGGCCGTGCTTTGTACCAAGTCCAGCTTCTGGCGCGGGACTGCAAATAAGTGGCTTTCAGATTCGCCGAATGTAAGCTGCTTCTTCATGAACAAGGCAAACAACTTGAGAAGCATAGCGAGAATGCATGACAAGGGATACAGTAGCCAGTGCAATGAGGCGGGCTGGCAGTCGGCCGGTAGCTGCATGTACATTGCCTCCCTCTCCAAGATTGGATCGGGTACATTGTCCTGCGTGGCGCTGGGGCGAGACAGGAGCTCTCGGCAGCAATATGCCCAGTAATTGATGAAGGAAACGGCGCCCTTGGCATCAACAACGGCATGGGCAATGCGTACGACGACAGCGACGCCGCTGTTGTCTGCGAAACGACAGAGCCTTATACGGAGGAGTTTGGGCGTCGACGAGACGTCGCCGTGGACCAATGGGTCTGTGATGACGAGTTCCTCTGGCCAATGACTGGCGGGAAATGCTTGGAGTTTCAGCTCCTGGAAGGAAGTGGTGCTATTTGACATCTCCCATGTAGGAAAATTCGGCTTGTCTGGGTTGACGGCAATGTGCATCGTGTTTAGGCCATTTGGACGTAGCTCGCCCACAAGAATGGGAAACTTGCGCAGAGCATGGTACAGCCCTGTTTCGAGCAGATGCTCGAGTGCGAAGTTGCGATCGTTATCTTTGTTCTCGAAAAAGAGGCAGTTGGATATGTAGAGATGGCTCGGAACGACATCTAGCGGGGAGAGAGGATAGTCAATCCTCGGTAGCGTTTGAACAAGGTCTTCCATTTGCACTTTACTGTTCCAGGTGACTAGCCAAACAGAAAATAACATGAGACCCAGAATAGCTTCAGGAAGGCAGGAAATATCCAGCCCGCATCAACAAATGTTCAAGGGCCTCGACCCGTCCAGCGAGCTTGTTGCCTGCAACGGCACCTGTGTGGTAATGAGGGATCCTAGGTGGGCACTTACCGCTCAGCAGGTAGCCGAGGTTTGCCGCAGTCCGGCAGCTGCCCTACGCCCCCGTTAGTTGGGCCACCCCAAATTGTTAATCGCACCACCCCTAAACCCTTCCTGGCAACCTCACCGCATATCACCCTTTCCCCTGCATAATTAAAGTGGTGACAAAAATTAGGCTAGTATTTATACGAACGGAAAATATATTATATATAATTATAACTAAAAGTCTTAAAAAATAACAGGTTTTCTATTAAACTATTAAATATTATTCGTATCAAAATTTATTTTATAAAGATTATAAAAGTATAACTATAATCGCCAGTTTAAAATAAATAAAATAAAATTACTATTATAGTATTATATTAACCTATTATATAAACGAACACCTTTATTAAGTTAATAAATTAAAATAGTTAACTTATAACGTATTATATAAGCTCGTCGTACAGATAAGCTCGTCGCGCGTTTTATTTACCATATTTACTATCTAACTTTAATTGTTTTATTTTTTAACGCTAATAATATAGAACGGCTTATAAAAGATGTTAGAATGGATTTAGCTATTTAGATTAAAAAACGAGACTTAAAACTTAGTTATAAACGTTTTTATTCGATATATGACGTTCCTGAATTTACTTTAAGCGATCGAATTTATAGCAAACCTTTCCGTACCGATATTATCTTTTATTTACGAAAATTAACGCCGACCAAAGAAAAGTCGATTATCGAACGAATTCTTAATCTAAATGCGCGAACGGTTTCTGTTCGACGTTAATATGTTGAAAATATGGCGAATTTGTTACTTGCATAGCGTATGGCGGGATATGTTAGGGTTAATTAGGTATTTAATTTTGTTAAATGATAATAAAAATTTGAAATACGTTTAAATTGAAAAATAAATTATTAAAGGGTTTTATGCGATAATCTAAAGGTATTTCGTAAATAATTTAAGTTTATTTAGGTTGTAATCGTAAAATACGGTATTACGGAAAAGGATATTTATAATTTTAACGAGATAAGGTTTTTAATGGGGTTTTTTATAGTAGTTGGTATAGTTATTATTAATATTAAAAGACGTAAAAAATTTAAATAAGTTTAGTAAAAAAAATCCGAAATAATTTATAGTAATATAAGTTGTTAATTTTTATGGTTGGGTTTTATTTTTATCTATTATTTTTACGTAAAAAAAAAGGCTTTTTATTAGTTCGTTAATAACCTATTTTTATTCAATTAAAAGACTATCATAAGTGATAACGGTTAAACGATAAATAAATTAGGTTTAAAATGGGTTTAATATTTCGATTACTATATTCGATACGTACGAAAGAATCAAAACGTTTTTTTATTTTTAACGGTTACGAAAGTTATTATTTGATAAAATTCGAAAAATATTACGTTAATTACGATATTATTATATTTTATATATCTGTTAATTTTTTTACTTTTTCTTAACCTTTTGACGTATTTTGTTTTTTCCCGTTAAAATATGTTTATTTGTTATATATCGAGGGTTTATGCGATATTATGTTATTTATATTATTAAAAAAGATTTTATCGCCGGTTTCGGTAACGCGTTTAAAGTTATTATAACGACCGATAATATTAAATCGAGATTTGTAAAAACGGGATTTATTTTATTCGATTTTAATTACGTTTTTTTTTTTCGAATTATAAGTTTTAATTATATTTATACCGACCGTTTTTTATTATATTTTTATTAATTCCGTTATTTTTTTATTTGCGAAAACTTTTAAGAATATTACTAAAGTAATTTAATGAAGGTATTATTTATAAACAAAAATTAAAAATTATTAGAGTACTTTGCCGATAAAAATAATTAAATCAATTAATATTTTAACGAAAAACAATTTAATATTATTATACGAAAATGTTTTTTTTAAGGAGGAATATGGTTTATTGCGCGAAATAAACCATAGTTTTAGTAAATACCGGAAAATCAAAAATAAACATTTTTTTTAAAAAAAAGAGATATTTATAATAAAAGATGTATAAATTTTCATAATTACGAAAGAAGGTAATAGTAAATAATCGTAATTGGTAATGGCCGAAAGTAATTATCGTAAAAGGGCTTAGGCGAAAAAACGAAAATGTGGCGTTTGCGGTAAGCCCGGATATAATGCGCGTATTTGTAAAAAAAAATATAAAGGCGTTTAACGATAAAAAATCCGATTAATTTAAATTGATTTAATATGTTGTAGTTACTTAATTCGAGTTTGTTATAGCGAGGTGCCAAAAAAATGCGCGACGAGCTTGTATGGTACGTTATAGTTTTTAATAATAGTATAATCTTAATACTTAATTAACTTTTACGAGTTTCGTAATACGTTATGTAAGTTATAAATTTGCCATATCTTTAATATATTAACGCCGGATAAAAAACTTTCGCTTATTTAAGTCGGAAATATAGTTGATAATCGATTGTTTTCTATTAGCGCTAATTTTCGCAATTTGATTATATTATCGTTTTAAGAAAATATATCGGTATATCGTTTATATAAAGCAAAATAAGAGATTTTATATATAAAACTAGATATCGTGTAATTTAATTCCGGGTCTTTTTTTAACTTAATTAACTAGGTATAGTTTTATCTTTTTATAAGCCGTTTTATTATATAAATATTAGGAAATAAGAATTTAAAAGTAAGTATTTAAAATATGCTCAAAATTATCCGGAGTACTTATACATTCGGAACTCGTATGTGATGTTTTACTATATTTTATATTAACAACCTAAATAAGCTCGAATTATTTAAAAAATATTAATAAAGTTTCGTATAACGTACTATACAAGTGAGCGGTATATATAAATAACCGGTATTTTTTTCTAGCCATTTTAGCTGCTTATTTTTAATTTTTTATTATTTAACATTAGTATTATAAAACGTCTTATAAAAAACTGAAAATAAACTTAGCTTTTTAGGTTAAAAAACGAGATCTAAAATTTAGTTTTAAAAAGTGTGATTTTATTTATGAAATCTTATATATTATCTTAGGAGCTCAATTTAATAATAGATACGCTTAAACCGATATTACCTTTCATTTATAAAAATTAACGCCGATTAAGAAAAAATCGATTATCGAACGAATTTTAAACCTAAATACGCGAGCGTTTTTATCCAGCGTTAGTACGTTAAAGATATGGCGAATTTATTATTTACGTAACGCGTTATAAAACGCATTAAGGTTAACTAGGTATTTAATTTTGTTAAACAGTAAAACAAATTCGAAACGCCTTTCAATTAGAAAATCAATTATTGACAGGTATTATGTAAAAATCTAAAAACATTTCATAAATAGCTCGAGCTTATTCGGGTTATTATTATAAAATACGATATTATAAAAAAGAATATTTATAATTTCGACGAAATTAGATTATTAATAAGGTTTATTATGGTAACGGATATAATAATAATTAGTACCATAAAATGTTCAAAATTTAAATAAGCTATATAATAAAATAGAAAATAAATTATAATTATTTAAATTGTTATTTTTTAAAGTTAGATTATACTGCCATTTAGTATTGTAGCGGAGAAAAATTACCTTAAGTTTTAATTTTATAATGATTTATTTTTAGCAATTAGTTAAAAAATCGCATTAAATTATAATAATTAAATAACGAACGAATTAGGTTTAAAATAGGTTTAATATTTCTATTAATATATTTAAATACGCATGAAAATTACTGCTTTAATAAGTTCTGCGATACCCCTTTCGACGCGCCCTATATTATAGCTTTATAGCCGCGCCTTTTAACCTTATCATATTACCTTTTAATACGTTTTTATAACCTTTTCATACCACGTGCTTTACGAATTTTTTCTACATATTAAAGTCGAATAAAAAACGTTTACGTATATAAGTTAAGAATTCGGTTAGTAATCGTTTTCCTGTCGATTAGCTGTAATACTTGCAAAATGGAGGTAATATTACTTTAAACGCGTTCGGGGCTGGTCGATCGTATATAGGTTAATATAAAGAAATAGCAATATAACGTCCGTAATAAGTCTTAATGTAATAAGTATATTAGTTTAAAAGTTATAAATATAATTAGCGAAAAACATTACCATCGATTTGAATTAATTAAATCTATTATAGTTAAGTTATTTAGATTTGTTATTGCGAGGTATTAAAAAGTGTCCCGCTTACTTATATGTTCCGCTTACTTATGTAATACGTTAGTTATTTTAAAAGCTTGTAAATTTTTTTTTTATTATTAAACTTAATTAATATAATTTTATACGGTTATTAAAAACTTTATATTATTATAATTTATATATTTTAATTATAAATATTTAAAATACTTATAATAATTGTAAAAGTTTCTTATTTATATATTTTCGAACGTCTTAAAAACGACCTATAGACCTCGACTTATAAAAGTACTAGCCCTGCCCTTTTTACTATTTAGTGTATGTGGAGGAAAGGGTGATACGCGGTGGGTCTACCAGGAAGGGTTTAGGGGTGGTGCGATTATCGATTTTGGGTGGCCGAACTAACTGGGGCGCTACCCTATGGTCGGTCAGCATCTACCCCGCGGCGTTATTGCAACCCTCCCCTGTATAATCCTGCCCCAGGTACCGTAGTAACCCTCGAAATTCAGCTAAAGCTCTCCAGGCCAAGGCGCCCGTGTTCCTGGTTCCCCACAGCGAATAGCTTTTCCTCTTACTTTTATTTGTTACGGTTATTTTAGCTTCCGATCCACTTGTTCCATAATCGCATAATTCTTCGGCGATATATTTGATCCTCTTGGGATTCGGTGCGTTGGCATACACCTGATTGGTTGGCCCGCGCAACGCTTACCCTAACGCGTCTGCTCTAGGACCCACACACCCCACAGGTTAGTTTTCCTATATACGTATTGGCTGGACCTGACCCTTCCAAGTCACATCACATTAGTAATACAGATCATCAGAGTACCAATAACATTCAGATAAGCTTGGCGATTCTCCACAGATCCCTTGCATTAGCCTCTCTTGACCTGCATTAGCTTTGGCTGAATTTCGAGGGTTAATCCGGTAGTTGGCTGCAAGCCCCCGCCGCCCCGCCCGGAGAGCTCACACCCCCTCCCCACCCCTTGATTGACAGGTAACCCCCCATAACCCACCCCAGTCAATGCATCTTCAGCCTCAGCTGCTTATCTCTAATGGCACACCCAATGCTTCCGCCCGCTCTGCTCGTCCATCGCCGACGCCCGTTTACCCTGCGAGATCAGCGCTGGGGGGGCCAGTAAGACACTGGCAAGCACACTATGGTGTACCCTGCCCTCGCCGCTCTCGCTGGAGGGTATTTACTTATTCATTTGTTCATTCGGTCATTTACCTCTGCGGAGCGGTATTTGGTACTGGCATCCACAAGCTTCCGTCTCGTTCATTGACGTGGCATCAGACAGCCTGCAATTGCCTTCACCGCTCCTCTTCAGCAAGCACGCCATCAACCGAGCCAAGATGCAGTTCAACTTGCTGCACGATGTCCTCCTACGCATCCACAAGCTTCTGGGCACGTTGCAAGACCTGGCATCACCATGCCTTGAGCGCTTCGGCTACTTGGGCACTGGCGTTGGAATCGTTATTCTCTGGCTGGCCTGCAAGATTGCCTATGCCGTCTTCTTCTCGCCGCTCAGGCATCTCCCTGGCCCAATGTCAGCACGCCTGACATCGAAGCGCGGCCTCTGGTCTCTGATTACTGGCCAGTCCATGTCCGTTGCACGCAACGACCATAGCCAGTATGGAGATGTCTACGTTGCCAAGCCCAATGCCGTCTTCCTCTGCGATCCCGAAGACGTCAGGCCCCTACTGAACATTGCAGAGTTCCGCAAGACAGACATGTATGAGATCTTTGAGTACGACGGCGTCCCCAACGTGTCTACAATTACCGACCCAGCCGAAGCAAATAGCCGCCGCCGCAAGCTGCATCCTTTTTTCAGCCATGCTTACTTGGCCAAGATGGAGTCTACTATCCAGCAGTATGGTATCGGGGCGCTGAAAAAACGCTGGGACGCTAAGATTGCCGACTGTGAGAGCAAAGGGGAGGAAACCATTGTCAATTATCGGCTTGACACTCAGCTAGCCATGATCGACATCAACGGTATCCTCTCCTTTGGCAGGGAATTCCATGCGCTGAGAGACAACAACCGCCAGACTGCTCTCTGGGTTAACGATACTCTTGCCTACATGATTCTACAGCATCACTTCCCCATCCTACTGCGATGGCCCTTTTCATGCCTTGTTAAGAAGCTCAAGACATCTTATGATGACTTGGTGAAATTCAGCAACGAGTCGATAGAAATTCGCAGGAAGCATCTGGCGGAGGGAGGTGAAAGGCCACTCGATATGCTCCAGGCTCTTCTGGACTCGGAGGACCCCGACTCCAAGGCGCCAATGGATGCCCGCGATGTGCAGGCCGATAGCATTAGCATGCTTGTTGGAGGCCCCGAATCAACCTCGTCTGTCCTCACATGGGTGATCCACTTCCTTTTCCTCTACCCGGACGATATGAAAAGGGTGGTAGACGAAGTCCGTACCAAATTCCCATCTGACAGCGTCATTGCCTACGCTGATACCCGCGGCGAACTGCCTTACCTGGAAGCCTGCATTTATGAAACACTGCGATGTATTCCGACGGCCAGCACCTCGTTTCCTCGCATTTGTCATACGCGGGGCGTCACCATTAAGGGCCACTATATTCCGCCATCGACTGAAATTGCTTGCAACAGGTTGGCCGCCCACCATCATGAGGGTATATGGAAAAATCCCCTGGACTTTAACCCAAGTCGCTTCATAGACAACGATGTGACTAAACGTAACATGCTCTCCTTCTCTACCGGCACCAGAGTATGTGCTGGTAAGAATCTGGCTTGGATGCTGATGGTCTCTGTATTGGCCAATATGTTCAAGGATTATGACGTGTCGTTGCCGAGAGACAGCTTGTTCAGGCCTGACAATTTGGATGAGAATGGACGACCCAAGATCATGCCAAATAGACTGGGAGTGGCAACAATGCCTGCAAACCCGGAGCGGGATTGCCGCATGGTCATGAAGCGCAGAGCACTGTAAGTGCCAGCTAGCTACGAGAAGTGGAGTCGGGTTATAAGACGTGTGCATGCAAAATAACTTCAAGTACTTCTTTTATATTCTTCTTTCCCTTTAGCTTAATCTACCAAAGTAGCTCCGTATTCTCCTTCCAGAAATCATTCTGTACAATGTTACCCATGGCCTCCAGATTTGAGGTGAGGAGCACGTATGCACCATCCACACCTGGTGGCGGAGGCAAGAATGCGGCCATTGTGTAGGTTCCCGCAAAAAGTGGCGTCAGACACGCAAATTTGGGCCGGCCACTCCCAAAGTCGACATCGTACAGCTTGAAGCGAGTGTGGCTGGTTGTAATCATGGACGTCTTTGTATGCGAGGCTGCAAACGACAACGGCCGCATGTGGCAGGTTGGGTGCTGAGAGAAGGTGTCGTAAAAACTCGCGACCAGAGACGGGCTGATGGAATTCGTCGCCTCGCGTACATGGAGAGCAGAACGAGCCAGGGTCTCGGGCGTGGTGGGCTGCGAGACCTCGTACATGGGCTGCCGGATGAATATGGGCAGGATGACATTGCCTGTAAACTTCTCCGTCATGCCCAGGCGCGGACGCACGTCGCACGGCATGCGCACGGTGAAGTGCGACTCTGGCGCCGGCGCAGCACTGAACCAGCCTGCCTTAGGCTCGGGCAGCGGCTGACTCTGGCAGTATGTCCTCATGATCATTGCGCAGAGTACGTCGTTTGCACTGATGACTGTTCCAGCGGGCAGGTGCGATTTTATCTCGCTACGAAGCCTCTCCAATGCCCCTTGCGAGATGTGGAACAGGTGCCCTTTGCCCGAGGACAGGCTACCGAGTTTCGTAAGCAGGCGGCCTAGCAGCGTTGGGGACAGCAAGGCCAGGGTATCGCAGAACATGTTGCTGGTAGTGTAGATTGACTGGGAGAGCGCGTCGATCGGTATCTTCTCCTTGGGCAAGTATTTGTAAATGCAGCTGCGGTCGTGACAAAAGTCACCTTCCGGAGGAGGCTGACTCTTGCTGAGCTTCATGGCCCGCATCGTGGACGCCCAGTGATTCAAGAAGGCAAAGTATCCATAGCCGTCCACGGCATAGTGCGGTATGTTTGTGAAGAGCGCGAGACCAGTGTTTTGCTTCAGACGCACAACGTGGACGTGGAGGAGCACAATCTCGCCCGTCTCGGGGTCTGGTGCCGCACACCCGCCTCCCACGGTGACGAGGTTGGCAGGCCATGCGCTCCACGCAAAGCTGGCATCTCTCACGTCTCGAAACGCGATCTTCTCGTCGAAGGACTCCTTGAACCGCGGCATGTTGAGATGCTGCGGATCAATCTCAATGTGAATCTTTCCGCGCGCCGGCAAGCGCACAACGCCAGTCAGCATGGGGAAGGCCTGGAGGGCTCTGGCGAGCGACTCTTTCAGCAGAGGAGTGGGCATGAAGTCCGGGCTTCTGTCCACATTTTCGTAAAAAAAGGCATATGGGATATTGGTGTACGAGCCATGGTTCTCCAGGGCGGAAAGCGAGATGCGGTCCAGCTTGGACGGCATGTGCTGGAGATACTCGTCCATAGTAAAGAATCGGACGATGGCAGCTGCGAATATTGGCTCGTCAGCTTCATCGATAGAACCTGCGACATAGAAAAAGGAGGTACGTGAATGGGGGGTGATGCTGCAGAGGGAGTAGGTAACAGGCTAGCTGCTGCGGTAAGTACAGGCAAAGCAAATTCAGGTACAGCTCACTCGAACTGTAGCAATGGGTCATGCTTTTTCGCAGGCGTTAATAATTGCCTGCCGAAAGTTACTGGGACCGCTGATCTCGGGTCAATTCCAATGCAGATCTGCCATAAGCCGTAGACAAAGTTATCCACACCCCCTTCCCCTCTTCCCCACAGGAAACGAGGGGTGGGGGTTCATCAACTGCCGTTCTGGGCTGATGTTTCTGTTCTGACTTTTAGTGTGGGTGACCTCACCTTTGGAGAACACTCCCTAACCCCTAACACCACCCCCTATGCATAAATCCACTGTAACGTAGCTGGAGGCTCGATGCATGCGCTCTTATAAGGTGGATTAGTGGTGTCCAAGCCCCAATTGGGGTTTGGAATTGCTGATCTTTTGGGGTCTTGTGGCTAGCGTCGCACCCTCGCTAGTATGCCACATTTACACACAAAACGCTGTAATAAACAATGTTATTAAATGCTATAAAGGGTCGCGCAAATGCTGTAATACAGTAAGCGTACTTTTTAACAAACTCTACTTTATAACGTTATTTCAACCTTATAATTCTTTATTACTTTATAAATATCTTTAATAATAATGTATAACTTACTTTACAATAACTGCCTCATTTTTTATCATTAACTTTTAATTATTCGTTTTCGTTACGAAAAATTTAATATTTACTTAATTCTTTTATAAATATACGATAATTCCGTTACGTAATAATATTTTTAAATATAAATAACGTCGTTTTATTTTTTAGTTTATTAAAAATTTTTTATTAAAATAATTAGCTTAAATATTGAATTTTAACTAGATTTTTATAATGTTTGAAATTATTAAAATTATTTTTAATAGTTAAATGTTTTAAATAATAAAAGTCGTTATAAGTATTTTTTTATATAAGAACTTTATTATTGGTGTAAGCGTATGTTTTAAAAATTTTTTATTTCATATAAAGTTTGAGAATACGGTAATTTTTTTATTTTTTTATTGTTTAATAAATATAGGATTTTTAAATATAAAATAATGTTTATACTTAAAAGTTATAATATGTAGATAAAATAAGATAATAAGTAAATTAATATTAAGTTATTAATTATTATTCGTTATAAATTAAACGATTAATTTATAATATATTTATTAATGCAGAATATAATTAGGTTTAAGTTATATTTTCCTACTTAAGCTAAATATATAAAAATTATTATACGATATAATTCGCACGATAGATATTATACCTAATATCTTGGAATACAATAACCAATCGGTAGTTTTCACGATTTAGGATAGATTGTATACCTTAATCCCGTAAAGCCTCACTTTGTAATTGCTGACAAGCTTCGACCCTGATAAATTTTATGCCCGTTGGCTCCACGGTTCGACATAGTTACATAATATGACTTAGGAGACGTAAAGCTTTGCGCGGTAAACCTTAAGAATAAACCTTGAGTGCGCATAAAAAGCTTTGCGAGCCCTCGCCAGTTTTACGGCTAGAAATGTTAAATATCAGTTAGTAAAGAGGCTAGGAACTTTAACCTCGATCGTCCCATAGCAACTTTTCGAATTACCATCACCATCATAGCTTAACATACCACGTAATTTGTATACGATACCGGTAGTCCGTGCCGGCAAGGTTTTTAACGAAACCGTCTCGTTGAAGATAGTTAAATCCCGCAAAATTACCGGACGAGCGAAAAATATCGATAATTTTTTCGACCCGAATAACATTTCTTAAAAAGATCGTTTTTAATTTTTAATTTTCGGATACGATATTATTCGCGAAAACGACGGCAATCGATTTGTATAAGATTTTATACCAAATAACATGATAATTATAAACGTACTATTAGCGAAATTAAAAGCGGAAAGGGAAAATAATAATGGGCTGACAAATACAGACGTTTAAATTCTGGAACGTTACAAAAAGAAATACGGGCGATAGTTTGCCCGGTTGCTCCGAATAACGAAAACTCTTTAAAATACCGAGAAAAATCGACGTGGATAAGAGTTGTTGCGAAAAGGATAGGTAATAAAGCCTAGGAATTAAGATACCAATTTATCATTTTATCTAATTTTATTTACACGGTCATATTTCCTTAAAGGAAAATATATTTATTAATAAAAGAACATTCTCTGTTAATCGTTTTAGACATTTCGGTTTCGAAAAATAAATTTTAAAAAATGATGGCAAGCTGATTTAAATGTTATTTAATTTCAAAAAAAAAGTAATTAGATTTCTAACAGAGGATTATATGGGAAAATTATTTAATTTAAAGTGTAGTAATTTAATAATTATTATAAAAATGAATACATATTTATTTAAGCGAATAGTACAAGGGTAAAATTTTAATTAAATCTTTTTAAAGTTTTTTATCCGTTATAATTTTTAAACGTGTTGCTTAAAACTTTCTTATTATAGCATTTACTTTTTTAAACGTTATATTTATTTATACGTATGGTTTTTTAATATTATTAAACAACGTTATTTTTGTTATTTTTTATTTTATTACTTTTATTATTTTATAACCTTTATAAAGCTGTTAAATTTTTCCTATTTAGAATTATTAATATTTTATTTTTTTAAACTTTATTTTTTTATAACTTATATTATGATTTTCTAATACTATATATTTAAATTTTATTACACGGTTATCTTACGTTTTTTTATTTATGTATTTATCTTAGTTTAAAATTTTTATTATTTTTGATATAAAGTTAACAAGGTTTTAGGGTTTTCTACCTAATAAAACTACTGTTTCGGCGGTTTCGGACTTTGAGAACAAAAATATTTTAAACAGTAACTAATTTTTTAATGCTAATGCCTTTTCTTATTTTTATAAATGATTTAATAATAAGGTATTTATCATCAAGGCCCATTTTCAAGATCTGATAGGAATTGCTTTAATTGTTGTTAAGTGTTAGTTTATTAATAAAGAAGGTCTACATTCGCGTGTGGGGAAAATTCGTTCTCCAAAGGTGGGGGCACTCCAAAGGTGGGTCACCCACACTAATAGGTCATGTAAGTCAAGATGTTGAAGCTTTCCGCGGGTGCTGTAAAGTCAAACAGAGTTATTTCTCATCCAGAACGTCTCAAGCAGCCGTGAAGAGCAATCTTGCCCGCCGTGTCCGTTACTAGTCAATGTCGACAATCTGGACGCAGCGGTGCCAGCACTCCCGACGGAGGACTGAGGGCCGTGGTCGGAGAGTGGGTGCACGAGTAGCTAAACATGTGAACAGTAATGCTTGGTACTATGTCTTGGACCATGTAAAAGTTCTTCATACAGTGCTTAGCTGCTAAAGATAATGCATATTACCCTACCGATTGAGAAAAATCAAAACACAAAACTCAACTTTAGTTCTTCTCTTCAAAGAGCGCCTCGTTACCGTATCTATCAATGTACTTGCCAATAGCGCTCAATGTAAAATGAAACTTGTAGTTAGGGTATCTCATTCCTCCAGGGCAGGCAAATATACCTTCCAGCGAGCCCGGCACCCAATCTCCTGTCCTGCGCTGCTGGCGTACAAGCCATGCGATGCCTCTCCGTAAGGCAACCGTGTCGGAGCAATGCGCTGCAATCAGTCCATTGAGAGCATAGGCTGTACATGTAACCTGGCTCCCGGCAGGGTCCTGCACGTAGCGCTTTTGCTTTATGCTTTCAAGGTCCTCGCCCCAGCCGCCGTCGGGGTTCTGATACGCCAGCAGGAACCGGCAGGCATCCCTGCAGACCCCGCTGTTGCGCTCTTTGAGGCCGACCGTCTCCAGGCCCTGCAGAGCAAACATGGTCGCATACGTAAAGCAGATGCCCCATGACGCGATCCAGCCGCCGCAGGGGTGCTGTGACTTGACCAAGTAGCGCACACAACGGCCGATGCAGGCCTGGACATCAATGGCACGATAGAGGGGAAACGCCCTCGAGAAGGTGTCCAGGCAGAGAAGCACAGAGCTTGTGCATTCTGGATAGAGATTGTCCGTCATGACGTCGTCGTAGAGCTCTGTGATGTTGATGAGCTCCAGAGCCTTGGGAGCGCGAACCGGCTCAAAGGCGGAATAGCCTCCGCCCTTGTTCTCCATGCCGAGAATAAGGTCCACGGCGTCTTGCAACCGGTCGTCTGCGATTAATTTCGGCATGGATTCCAGGGCCTGAAGTTGAATCACTGCTCTGACAGCCTCCGCTGTGGTGTCGGAGACGGCATATGCCTGGTCGCGGGTACTGAATGGCCAAGCGCCCTTGGTGCGCTGTCTATAGCCATGCGCGAGCCCCAGCGGATTCTCGCGAATTTGTGAAATGTCAATGAACTGGAGCGCCTTGAGCATAATCTCGTGATTTTCAGGGCGCTGCGCAAGACCTCCGTCCAAAGCAGCCTGCACGGTGAAGACGGTATCCCATAGTGAGGTGCCGTTGGTGCCTGACGCCGCCATGCCTTCGCGGCACATCCACATTGGGTCAATGATCCTGTCCACCATTCCCTTGACCCAATGGCTGTTGATGCCGTGCGCATGGAACATGACCAACATATTGGATGCAAAACTGACGGGCGCAATACACAAGTAGTTTGTATTGCGAACCTCCATCTCGACCTGGAACAGTGCCTCGTTCACCGCTAGGCGTCGGAGGAAGGGGACCTTGATGTACTCGTACGAGCAAAGCGCCATGGCGACGCTCTTCTGTATAAACGTCTGCGGGAAGAGACGGTCACAGTCGCTGATGTTGCTTCTTTGTGCGAACCAGTTGACTTTATCGTACGGCGCGTCGTACAGCTCCTCTCTGAGGTCCCGAATCAATTGCGTGAGTGGTGCCGAGAAGCGGACTCCATAGAGATAACTCATGCTCACAAAGACATTGCGCGTATGAACCCACCACTTCCCTGGGTTGAGCGGCAGGGCCTCTGGTACCAGCAATGGCTCTGGGATTAACGGAAGCATGCCGTCCCATTCATATAAGCCAAGTAGACACATCCAGAACTTGCCCCATGTCGGGAGCGCCGTTGCGCTGCCCATTCGATGCAAAGCGGCGCGTGCCTGAATCAGAACTGGATGTGAAGGCGACACACCGAGGATGCGAAGCATAACATAGTTCATCGTTGTACCAAAGACAGTGGAAGGGCTGTTAATCCAGAGGCCCCATCCTCCTTCGACGTTGGCGAAATTCATGAGATAGCGGCACATTTCGTCTTTGATGTGCTGTGGGAACTGAATGCCGATTATGTACGACGCAATAACAATGCCGCTAGTTACAAAGAGCGGGCCATCGTCATTGCATCCCCAGTGGCCGTCTTCAGTCTGAAGCCGTTTGAAGAATTCCCATCCATTGTCGAGAGCGTCCTGTGGGCATGTTGGTCTGCCCATTTTGGGCAGTTGAAACTCTTGGCCAAGCCAGTAATTCTCAACAAATGTTTGAGGCCGTTGTTGCGATTCGTCCTCATTCAGATATACCCACATATGGCGACCCTCGTGGACATTGAGGCGCCATCTCTTGAGATCTGTGCGGTATTCGGATGCTGCCTTGCTGTCTACATGACCGGCCGAGCCTACAGCCATTTTTAATCTCCCTCGCGGGTATGGTGATGTTGTCTCAAGATTGCACGAATCTCTCGTTGAAGAAAAAAAGAAAAATTTCACGAATCACAGGATAAATACTAAGCAGGTGATTTGCAAACACTTGCGTCAGACAGGGTTCTGTTCCAAAACTGCGAGAATGCTCTTCCGCTGGCGAAATTCGGCTGCCGCTCCATGACAACAAAAGTTGACGCAGCACCGGCCCCCTTTTGCCCGATTCCCAATTGTCACGATGTACCGACGCTTTGTTTTAGACCTGGACTCAGCCCACTTTATGGACAGAAAGTTTCACCGTTGCTGACCTGTAAGGACACCCCCCTCCCTTGTAAGACAGGTCGATCTGAGGGCTGAGACTGATCGGCAGTCGCCGCCCAGCCGCAGATATGCTCTAGTACGTCTGATGCACCCCACACGGTACATCCCAACCGTTCTAAGATCTGCCGGCCATGGATGCTACAGTACCCAGGGGTATTTTCTGTTAGTTTCCTCCACCGGGTCCTCTGACCTCGATGTAAGCCCCACATACAAACTTGTATTCGAATAAACATCATCTAGAGGGTGCGCACGTACCAATTCACACCCCCCATTTGCACACCCTAAGCTGGGCCCACCCCTGAGAACAAATTGTTGTTTTACAACCTAATTTACTAGCTATTCATATAGAAGTGGCTTTTTTATGATAATTTACACCGGAAGCTTCATGGGAATCATAAGATTTAGGGAATTTTTTTCGCTAGAGCGTTAAAGGTTTTCTTTTTCACAGTTAATACTATCTGCCGTTTTAAAAGCTATTCTTAAATTCCCATATATCCTACCACTTTACGTAACGTTTATGAAGGTTCGTAATTTTAACCTTTTTTTAGTTACGGATATTAAAACTTCTATTTCGATTTTTTTTTTTTTACGGAATTAATATTTTAAGCTCGCGATTTTTACGGTTTAAAGATTAATCGTTTTCTTAGCTTTAATAGTTAAGGTTTTAAAATTGCGTTTAATTTCGTATAATTCGTTTTATAATTTCTTAATTTGGCGGTTAAGGTTAAAGTTTAATTACGAAGTGAAAATTACGTTTTAACATTATTCCTAGTAGTTTTGTTTTCTTTAAAAGTAGCAGGCTAACGGTTGATATTAATTAGCTTTAGGTTTAATAAAAATTATTAAGGTCGAATAGTATAATTTCCTTTCAGAGAAAGTTTAAACGGATATTGGATGAAGTAAAAGTCTTTAAGCAAACGTTATAATTAACCTTAAGGAACTTTTATTTTAATATAGATGCGGACGTATCGTAAGATTACTACTTACGCGTATTTAGGTGATAATAATGTTTTAACGTATAACGATTAGGTTAATCAACTAATTATTAAGCTTCAACGTACGAGTTTATAGTAGGAGAAATATTATATCGTTTAAATAAATAAAAATAACTTTATTACGTTTGTAATATTAAAGATAATTTATATAACGAAGTTGTAATATAAGCTATCGCTACTTAATTATGAAATCTAACGAATACTTATATACTAATTCTGTTAGATATAAGGGATATCAGTTATTGTTGTATTTAGTGATTAGTTACAGGTGCTTTAAAACGCGCACTACATTTTAAGGTGATCTAGTCCCGGAATATATATGTACCGATTAGAAGAATTCTTTAGTATATAGGGTGTTAACGCATTCCTACTAATTAATATACCCCTTTAACGCCTTAAAGTATTTACGGCGTTAATCGTTATTATTTTTAGAGCTATAATTTTTTATTCTATTTCTTCTCCGAGCATTAAGTCCTTTTAATTAGTTAAATCCTTTTTTAAAATTATTCGTAAGGTGTTTTTCTGTTAATTACGAGCTTTTGTAATATTTATTAATCTTAGTTATTTTTTGAAATACCGAAAGGGATTACGTAATAAGGTTTTAATTAATCCGTCAATTGATATATCGCCTGTAAATATATAATTTATTTTAATCAGGTTTTTTTTACGGCTTTTTGTAACTAATAGTTGTTTATATTTATATACCGTAATTTCGTTATTAATAAAGCAATATTGGTGGTAATAAACCGTATAAATTGATAATTATTATATTATATATTTAATAATCCGATATTTAAGATAACTTTTATTTTTTGATTAATCGAAAATTAAATAAGGTCTTTTTTATACATTGCGTAAGGGATAATAATTCCGCTTTTATTATAAAAATTATTACTATATTTTACTTATTCGCCCGCTATTTTATAATTTTTCCGAATAATTTTATAACGTAAACTTAAAAGTTTTTTCGGTTAATCGTATTATCTGCGAAAAAGGTATTATTTTAAATATTTAACGAATTCTTACCCCCGAATTATAACGCTGATGTTTAGGTTTTAATTAGGTATAATAAAATTCGGTCGGTAACTTTATAATATACGTCGTTAAGGTTTAAGTTATATCGGGCAAATCGGGATACCGTAAAAAATATATCGGGTCGAGTATTAATTATTATGAATAAAATGGAACCTATTTTTTTTAATATTTATTAATGAAACCTGGATAAATTAAATCAAAATTCGAGAAGAATTGAAAGTTAATTCTAAGTCTTTTTAAAAAGTTATTTAAACTTCTTTTAAGTATTAAATTAATTAATTTATTTATAAAATCGGATTAAAATAATTACATTTTTTAATTAAGTTTTTTTTAAATTATTTTATTATCGAGAAATTATTATAAATTTTTACTTCTTATAAAAGTATACCGTTCTTATTTTTATTAAATTAATTAATCGATAAAAATTTAATTTTTCCCGCGATATGTTATAATAATATTGTTTTCGAAAAAATAAATAAATACCTTTTAATAAATAAAATAATAAGGTTCGCAAGGAACGGGGTTAAATCTTAACTTTTTAAATATCTTAATAAAGTTTTTTTATTATAACAAAGGTAATTCTTTTAATTTATATAGTATTTTTTAATTAAAAAACTTTCGTTACGTTATAGGTATCTTAGGGGCGTTTTTATATACACTTCGTAAATTAAGCTGGCAATTATAAAAACGTTTATAACGTTATATTACTTAAATTTTAAATCAAATTTAACTATAATATAGATTAAAGCTTAAAATAATCTTTTAATAAGTATAATTGCATATATATCGCAATAAGCATTTTTAAGTTATCAATCGTTTCGTACGACGAAACGGGTTTTACATTTTTAAAGCCAACTATGCTTATTAAACTTGTAAACGTATATTTATATACACTTTAAAACTTATTTCTTTTTAGTAACAAATTAATTAACGATATTTAAAAGTTTATTTTTGTTATAATTTTATAAGTAAGTTTTTTCGATTTTACGGAATATTTTTTAACAGGTATATATTTAATTCTTTATAACTTTACAATGATAGCGGTAAGTTATATTTATATACCCGGTTTTACGACTTAAAGATTTTATATATTTTCGTATTAAAACTTTTCCTATTAAGGTAGTACGTATTTCGGGTAATTAACTTTTTTAAATTTCCACAACTTACTCGTTAATTATCGACCGTATTAATAAAATAAGTTAATCGTTTTACGTTAAACGCGGTTTTTTATATTTTATAATCGTACCGATAATTATTTTTTTGATACAGAATATATAGGAAATTTACATTTATAACTTATAAGATATTTCTTTTTACTGTTATTTTAAGTTAAATAAAACGATAAAAGCTTAAAGTTGCTTTTTTTATTATCGTTAATGTAATAATTATTATAATTATTAAAGGAAACGTTAATAAAGGAAACAAGTTAAAGGACGGAAATAATTCTAATATAACTGTCGTATAAAAATAATTAGTTTTATACGAATCAATTTAATTTTTTTATTCCGTACGTTTCGTACGTTTCTATTATTTTGGTAATATTTTTTTAATTAACAAATAATTAAATTATTCCATTTAAGTTTTCGTTTTTTTATGTTTATATATTTGGGTAGCCTGGGCTTTAATTAAGTAATTCTACCTGTCGTAATAATTTCTGTAGTTTTTTCTTTTATAACGTGTATAAAATCGGTTTTTAAGTTTTTATTATTAGTTAATAAAGTGGTTTTTTCGTTAAATTATACATTTTAAATAACGATAACTTTATTAATTAAGAGGTTTTAAATTTCTTAAAAATTCGTAGATTTATAGCCGACGAAGTAATTAATTTACGTTTTAAGATTTAATATTGGAAATTCTTTATATAGCGGTCGCTGTTATAACGTAGGCCATTTAGTTATATGCTTATATATGGGTTTATTAATATTTTTACTTCAGCATTATAACATTTTTGTTATACGTTAGATAAATATAATCAATTTCGTATAAGCTTTGCTAAAAAAGTTCGTTTTTAAAGGTACGGTGATATAAATATATTACCATATTAATAATATGTATAATTAAAAACGAAGGTAATTTAACGCTATTTTATATCGTAATCGCTTTTTCTTTAATTATACTTTTTAATCGTTTTATACCCCGTTTTAAGCCTGGGTAAATAATGTTAAAAGCTTAAATCTAATGCCTAAAAAAGGCCATTAAAATATATCTCGAAGCTGGTAATTTTTTAAAATTTCGTTATCGTATTCGAATACCTATAAAAAAATTTTATCTTAATTTTTTAAAACCTTTAAAAAATATCGAAACGTTATAATTAATATATCTTGCTTTTAATTTTTTAGGTAAATATCTTAAATAAAACCTAAGTATCTATTAGTAATAAATATAACGTATTTATATCCTTTAAGATTTTTTTCGAAATTTATAAAATCGATAACGATTCGTTATCTTAATCAAAAAGCTCTCTTTTTAAGTTCGTGGCGTATTTCCTTTTTAGCTTTCGCCTTACCACATACCTAATATTCGACCGTTATAAGATCCTTTAAATGTACTCCCTTTATATAAGATTATAACTAAGCGATTATTTTAGGCCTTTGGTATCTTAACTTTAAATATTATATAATACCGTTACTGGCCCGTAGGAATTTCGTTATCTATAAATTAATATTTTCTATATAAATAATTAAAGTTATATAAAATATTATTATATTAATATTATCGATAACGAATTAATTAAATTTATTTATTAACATGATAACAATTTAGTTATATTTATTTCGAATGTAATTATTAACTTTATTATTATTTTACCAATATCTTTTTTTTGGAATTACCTGAAAAATATTAAGTTGCATACAAAAATTTCGTAATAGGGTACGTCGTATAAACGTGACGCTTTACAATTTTTAAGGCTTTAAAGCAATATATTTACTTTTTTATATTTATTAATCGGGACAAAACTATTTTTTATATATATACCGATATTTTAAATCGTTATCGTATAATTTAAAAATTTATTAATTAAATTAAAAATATATATTATAAAGTTTAAATCCAAAATAGCCGAATTTCTTACAACGCAAAACGCGATAATTATAATATTACATTAATTAAAAAATTAAAAATATAACAAAATTTGTTTTATTGCTTTTAAAAGTTAATTTAGCTTTTATATAATTAATTTTTTTAAAGTTTTTAACAAATAGTTAATTATTTCCTTTAAAAATTAATCGGCTATAATCCGGTTTTAAATTAATACCGTTATTACCTTACTTAAGGTAAATTCCATTAAAACTTTATTAAAAAACGCGTAATAACATTAAGGTAACGTATGCGCAAAGTTTAAATACGTTTTATACCTTATTTTTTTATACGTTCGATTCGTTACGTTTTCGTTTATTATTATTATTATTTCGGCCCGTTTAAGAACTTTTATAACTACTTTATTTCGGCCTTTTTCTAAAGGTTTTATTACGTAGTTAATTATTAATATCTTTAGTATTTTCCTAATTAGGATTATTTTAATTAAAAGGATTTATAAATATTTCATAAAACGTTAAAAACGTTTTTGAACGTTTTTTAATAATTATTATACATTTGTTATAACCTAATATTTTAAAGAATTAATCGTTATTTTTTAATACTTAATCGTACCGTTATCGATTTTAATTTTTTTAATTATTTAAAAAATATTTATCCAGGTTTTAATAATAAAAGTTAATATTATATATAAGTTATTAATTTCTATAATCGTTGTTTTCATTTTTAAAATACTATATTATGATTCTAAAGCTATAATATTTTGTTATTTTATACTTTAATTTATTTAATTCTATTATTAATTTCGAAACTTATTTTAACCGTTCGCGGTATTCCCGTTAGGTATTAATTAAAAACATACTATCGTATATTTTGCCGAATTCGATTAAGTAAACGTATTACTTTCATAAATCTTTTCTAAAAAAAAAAATTCGTTTTTTTAATCGCTAAAAATACTAACTCCAAATCCTATTTCGTAAAGTTATTAATGTTTTTACGAAAAGTATCGTACTTCCAATTTTTATACGTATACGCCGTAAAATCTTAATTATAAGTTTATTTACCTTTTATCATTATTTTAAAAATATTCGTTAAATATTTCTTTAAATTAATTTTTTCAGTATTTTCTCCGGATAATATAAATAAAAATAAAGTATTAATTTACGTCGCATAACAAACTCGTTCCTTTAGGTAAATAATTATATCAGGTTTTATAAATTTAATAAGCTACGAAAAATTTTAATAGAAATTAATATAATCTTAAATATTAAATACGTAAGTTTTAACTTAAAATTTGCCTTTAAAACGATCTTAATTTTTAAGTCGTTTATAAATAATTAAAAAGTTAACGATACGGTCGCCATTTTCGTTATTAACGTATTAAGATAATTATAATTAATATATAACTTTTATCGTCTTAAAAATATTTAATTAATTAAGATATGCCCAAATAAAACAAATAAAGTTTTTAATTATTAAATATAAAAACATTAATTATTATTATATTTAATAACTAATTGCAGATGCTTTAAAACTCGCCCTGCACTTTAAGGTAATCTAGTCCCAAAACATATATGTTTCGATCAGAGGGATTCTTCGGTATATCGAATGCTAACGCACCCCTGCTAGCTAACAAATTCTGGCTTAATAAATTTAAGTCCGCTTAATATTTTAATTAAATAGTAAAATACTTTTAAACCTTTTACGTTTCTTGAAGCTATTATCCTAGCTTAATTAACTTAAGGTGCTAATCTTATACCGCACTAATTCAATATATTTAGTTAGTTTAAGCCAGTTATACAACTTTATCCCGCTTCAGGTTTGTTAGCTGCGCCTTTCGACCGTTTCGGGAGAGCTAAGCTTGCTAGGTTATAAAATTAATAAGTTTAAATTATTTGCGAAATATCTTTCAATATTCGCATAATATCCGTTAATTATCGGTTGTTTAATTTAAACCTATTTAAGAAAGAATTTACAGTTTATTAAATTTCAACGTTTAATTAATTTCGACGCGTTTTATAATGCGTTAAGTAAGTAATAAATTCGACATATTTTTAATATATTAAACGGGGAAAAGGGTTTATATATTTAGATTAAAGTTTTGGTTAATAATAAGTTCCTTTTCGGTGGGCGTTAATTTTTACCAATTAGAAACGATATCGGCTTAGAAAGATTTACTGTGTATTCGGATTTTTATACTCGATTTAAGGGCGTTATAATTAATATAAAGCCTTTTACAATCAAATCATAAGTTATTTAATTTTGCTTTAATGGTTAGATTTATTTTCACTCCCTTTATAAGCTGTTTTATATTATAGTGTTAAAAAAATAAATTATTAAAATTTCGTAATTAAAATGGTAACCTTGGACCCCACCTAATGCATAGACCTAGTAATGCATAAGGATTTCCACCAAAACCCGCGATATATAAAACCTAATAATAAAATAATAAAAATATATATAATAAAATAAAGGGTATACATATATAAAGACAATTATAATGCACTAAGAAAACGGGGTTTTTCCTATATAATTACCTTTTAATATTTTCTAAATATTTTATAAATATTAAGAAATATATATACATTTAAAATCTTATTAAAATAAGAAAGTCATAAAATAAAAGAAAGTAATCGTTATAGTCTTAAAATATAGTAAATTAAATTTAAAATAATGAAAAGTTTAATTTTACAAGTGTATTAAATCATAATTACTTTAAGGTTAAGTTAGAATATAATATAAAAAATTTTATTTCTTAATATAATAAAGCTACTATAAATTTAAATAAAACTTTACATATTTATACACTTTGATATATAAAATATAATATTTGTTTAATAAAAGATTTTACTGAATTTTCGTACATTAATATAAGGTTAATTCTGTATAAAGTATCTTGGAACATATAATTATTATATATTAAGTATATAACTTACGATTTCTGAAATAATTATATAAATATAAGAATTAAAGATGAACTTATATAATTTAGCCAAATATGTTTTAATTGAAATTTTAATTAATATGTTATAATATTTTATATCTTTTAATAGCGAATATTATAAAGTTTTAAGAATTAACAAGTAATTTTAAAGTACTAATATAAGTATAAAGATAAAAATTGAAAGATATAAATAAAACAAGTAAATATATATATTCGTTATAATTGATAAATTTAATAAAATTAAATTAAATTAGTTTAAAAAATAGAAAATTGTACTTTAAAAATGTAATCGTAATCATATATCATAAAATAAGGTAATTACTTAAAACTTCTTCTTGATTATACGTAATATAAATTAAACTTTATTTTATGACATTTTTTATGTTAATAATTCGTATTATAAATTAGTTGTTTATGAAATTTTATATTTCTTATTTTTTATATATAAATATTAAAATATATAAGCTTATCAGTTATCTTAACCTTATACGTATAAATAAGATAAGGCTTTTTATAAATTCAAAAGCTGTTTTATTTTATCTTTTTTTGTTATTTTATTATTAGTTTTTGTATATCGCGGGTTTTGGTGGAAATCCTTATGCATTGCTAGGTCTATGCATTAGGTGGGGTCCAAGGTTAGAAAAAAGGGCGACTTAGTAGTATGCACGATTCGGTGGTATTGTACGTTATCGTAAAATAATTCATATTTATAATATCACTTAATTATATTACTACTCTTTATTTTACTTCGTACTCTAAAAATAATTACCGAGTATAATATATATTGTTATTTTTCTGATTTTTATTAATTTTATTGTTTTAGTCCTTTAAACGCTTTACAAACTTATACAATGCTTATAGTCTTATATCCCAATTTTTAAGTCTTTGCTTGTTAAGTTTTTAAATTTCATTTATTTTAACGTAGTCGAGTTTGTCGTTCGGAGATTATTTAGACCCGATTTGTACAGGCTACCGAGCGGACGGCCTCCCGGCCACACACCCATTCCGCTCTATGATGCCTAACTCATACCCTCTAATGCAAGTTGTAGATTTTTTTTTTCGGCCCGACTCATAAATGTGTTGCAATGCACCCTGCCTATAGTTGCCGATGCTGTTCCTACAGCTTGCATGCTGCTGCTGAGATGGCCCGTGTTGAGTGGTGAATCAATGCATCCGAGATCCGAAGCCTCTCGCACTGGCCTGCGGGATATGTCGCTGATTTCCGGTCAGCTAGCAAGTTGGCTTGAGTGAGAGCCGCCTTGGCACAGATTTTTGCCGGCAGCAAAGAAGAGAACAAGTGGCCTAGGACAAAAGTACGACTCGCCTCGGGCCGCCTCAGTCACACTGAAAGCACCCCTCGCAGTCTAGAGGGGAGCCACAGCGCCACGCAGAGATGGAGGCAGCGCAGGAAATGTAAATTGGACATTCCCTCGTATTACTTCTGGCGAGTTTACTACTGGGTTTTTGTAAGTACGTGAAAGTCGCCTTCATTAGCTGCTGTTCACTTTATAAACTAAATACATCGATGGACATTAAGTACGCCGTGTCCGGAAAATGGCAGAGTAACATGATATTAGCATGTTAATAGGCTAATGGATAGCTAGCTCCATGCTCGGCCAACATGATGTTTGTTCATGCTCGCCGTGTAATCATCATACGACAGTCTCTCTCTGCATCTGCGGGGAATGACGCGATAAAGCACTTGGCAGGGAGCAGCCTGGGAACACCATTCTCGTCCACATTTTCTGGCCCAAACTGGCTCCCTGGGGCGGGCATGATATTGTAATCCTTGCAGATATTAGCAACGATGGTGAGCATTTCCACCCAGGCCAGATTCCGGCCGATGCAATTGCGCGGGCCGTACGAGAATGTGAAAAGGTTCTTCTTTGCGGCATCATTTCCGACAAACCGCTCTGGCTGAAAGCGCTGTGGCGCATCCCAGATGTCTGCATCCATGTTGGGTGATCGCAGATTCACGTAAAGTTCGGTACCGGGAGGGATGAAGTGCCCCTGCAACTCGATCCCGCGGCTGTGTGAGATGCGAGGAGTTACGCCAGCCGTCGTGGGTGACACACGAAGGGCCTCGTACACGCAGGCCTCAATATACGGTAGCTTGTCCAGGACCTCGCGGTAGAGAATCAAGTGATTAGGCGCAAACGCGGAGCAGACTTCATGGACTGCCTTTTTTAGTTTGTCTGGGTGGAGAAGTAGCAGGTGCAACACCCACATGATGGCACTAGAAGTGGTTTCGCTGCCTGCGAGCATCATCATGATACACTCAGCCTGTATCTCGGGGGCGGACATCTTGATCTTGGAATCGGGGTCTTCTGCCTCGATGAAAGCTTGCAGCATATCTGCAGGCGCCTCCTGGCCCGTCTTTAACAGATTCTTTCGCATTTCGACGGCATCCTTGCTGTACAAGGCCAGCTCCTGATACATGGACTTCCAGGGGCGCATGATGAGGGAGAATGGTAGCAGAGAGAGCAAGGCCAGAATGGCCGAGTAGTCAAGGAGGTTCATAATTTTGGCTGACCACTTTGTAATGGAGGAACTACCATGGCGAATTGAGTCTGGATCTCGACCAAAGGCAAGTGCGCTCATAATGTCGAATGTGACTAGCTGGGTATCGATTCGATAGTTGACTTCTGTCGGTTTTCCTTTGTTCCCATCGAGGAGACTATCCCACTTGGCCTGTATAGCTTGGAACCCATGACGTTGAATCACAGGCTCCATCTTGTTCAAGTAGGCATAGTTGAGATACGGGCCCATTTGCCTGCGTCGGCGGCTCGCCAGCGCGGGTTCTCTCTGGGACACGATATTCTTGACAGAGCCATCATCGAACACATCAAAGAAATCCGCCTTGCGGAAATCTTGCGAGCTCAGAATGGTGCGTACGTCGGCTGGATTGCTTATACACACGGCATTTGGCTTGAAGACGTAGACATCGCCATAGGCTTCGCGGTCCCGTTGGACCTGCACGGCCACACCGCCAGAAAAGTTGTTGATGTCGCCTCGATTGGAGGTGACTCTGGCAATGAAGGGACCAGGAACTTTGCGCAGCGGGGACAGGAATAAAGCGTAGAGTAGTCTGTAGGCAAGCCAGATGCCCAGACCGATCGCAAGACTACGCACAAAGCTGGCGACCCTTGTCGCGTCGACTGCGTCTTGTATCTGAGCGACCCAGCCGGCGCCATCTATCCACCTTGACGAAGGCATTGAGACTGGCATCTTGGGCCAAACCGTGAAGGTCCAGGTGCAATGGGCTAGCGAGCAAAAGTGAGGCAGCAAAGAATTGAAAGGTACGACAAGTTAACGCAACTACCCCTGCAAGTTACTTGACCGAGCCCTGGAAGCCTATGGTGAGGCGGACCATTTTCATGCCGACTCGTCTCAGCATTATGTACATGCGAGCACGTATGTCAGTTTGGCATTAAAACTTAGGCCTTTCTCTTAGCAGCTGAACCTTGCCAGTAGAAGAGAGTGGTTCGCTGTGGGGTCGCTAGGGTCTGCAGTCGTCGGTATCGTCCCCTCGTCTCCCCCACGCGGGGAGGGCAGAGAGGGTGTGTATAAAAAAGTTGGACCGTTGATCCTGCTCACGCCACCGCCACTAGCGTACCACATCGGGTCCATTGTCTTGTGGAGCTACTTTGGGGATACGGTGCAGTTCCACCAGACGGGGACCCTACTAGGGCACCAAAGGCAGTCATTTTTCAGCAGGTGGGCAGGTTGACACATTGTCTTTATCTGCGCGGAGAGAGGGCTACAAGCGCTCCACTAGGTCATGGCCACCTGTCACGTCTCTATCAGGTGATTTGTGCAGCTGTAGGCGCCTGGTCAAAAGTTTTTGCTTGTATTATGTTCTCTTGCTAACTACAATGAGACAGTCTCTTTCGGGGTACTTGGGAGTTGTGAATAGGGTGCTCTTGGTAGGCATTATACGTGGCCTGCCCATCTCGTCAGTATTGTGGGGACCGCAGACACTGCCTTTGGGAAGGGAAATGTCGTAGTCCTTCAGAATGTTTGCCAAAATCACCATCATTTCTACCCAGGCCAAGTTTTTGCCGATACAGTTTCTATGGCCGTATGAAAAGGCAAACACATTGCGCTTCGCCTCCTCATTGTCCAAGAATCTTGTTGGATCGTACAAGTAGGGCTTCTCCCACACGTCCTTGTTGGAATGTGCGCCAATCATATTGATGGCTATCTCAGTACCGGGAGGAATATAGTGTCCTTGGATAGTGATGCCGCTGGAGTAGTTAATTCTGGGCATAAAGCCTGATGTGATGGGCGAGAACCTCAGGGTCTCGTAGATGCAAGCTGTGAGAAACGGCAGCATCTTGTTGCAGTCGTGAAAACCGATGAGGTGCTCCAGCGGAAACTGGCTGCGTACTTCGTCCACTGCGCGATTAAAGAACTTGGGATAGAGCGTCAACAGGTGTAGGACCCAGCATACTACAAAAGATGTAGATTCGCTTCCCGCCAATTGCATTGCAATGCTTTCCGTACTGACTTCATGCGGTGTCATGCGAACCTTTTCCGACTCGGGATCCTCTGCATCGATGAATGCCTGCAACAGGTCGACCGGTTTCGAGCACGCAGTTCCATTATTTTTTGCCTCGCGTCGCAACTCGACAGACTTCTCCGCATATGAGACGAAGCTCTCGAAGGCATCTCTCTTTCTTCGGATTAACCAGGAGAATGGGTACCAGTTCAGGAAAGGAAAATTCTTCGTCATGCCCAAGTAAAAGCCGGTCGACTCAATCCAGCGAATAATCGTGGGGTCATCTGTTTCCAACGCGCGGAACTCTCGTCCAAAGGCGAGCATACCAATCGTGTCAAAAGTGGCATACTGCGTGTCGTTTCGAAAGTTAATGGTGGTAGAATCGCCACTTGCTTCTTCAATGAGCTTGTCCCACTTCTTCTTAATAGCAATAATGCTATATTTCAAAATGAGAGGCTCCATACGGCTCAGGTAACCGTGATTCATGTATGGTCCAATTTGTCTCCGCCGCTGGCTGGCCTGCGCAGCCACTCTGGTCGTAAAGATGCTCGCTCGGTTCTTAATATCGAGCATCTTGTAAACCTCAGTTTTGACGAAGTCGTAGGACGTGAGGACCATCTTGATATCTTTTGCATTGCTAATGCTGACACCATTGGGCTTTAAAACGTAGATATCTCCATACCGTTCGTAGTCTGCCTGAACAGACTTTGCGCCTTGAGCAAGAACGCGCTTCAAAACCGAGTGAGACGCAAAGAGGCGTGACAAAGTTGAGCCTGGTATGTGTCGAAGCGGCGAAAAGAAAAGCTGATAGATGGCGCGATAAGCTAAAGTCATGACAATACATGACAAAATAATCGAGACGTAGCCATTCTTTGAAACCACGTCAAGCCCCCTCACAAAATTAATGGCCGATGCAAGCATCTTGGAAGACTTATGCCAAGGTGACGAGAATCGATGACGGACGTTCTCTATGTGTTGCAGCCTGGCGTAAATTGTGTATCAGACTCACTGTCGCAGAAACTTTAAGTGGTGGGGGCCGCGGCACGTGGTAGTGCAGGTATTTCGTTGTTGAGCACGGAGCACGCCCTTCTAAATGTTCACATAAGTCAACCCCCCCACCAACGAGCCACCCCATCAACGCGCCACCCCACATGCGCGTGCGCGTCGATCCACTTACTGATTTCTTTCCGTATAAAAACCTTCTTAATAACGCTTTAGAAAATTGAAAAAATTATCTTCTTATTTATCAAAATCTGCGCTTTCGAACGATATGCAGCTCTTAACTTAATTCCGCGCGGCGCAAATAATTAACGAGGTAAAACGTAAAAAGTCCCTACGTTTAGCTTTTAAAAGATACCAAATTAACAAACCGTATATAATACGCCGTATCAAAAATGTACCGATAAAAAAAAAGTTAATAAAATTCGTTAAAAGCTATTACGAATTTAGGAAAAAGTTTTAGCCCATTAAGTTATTATATAAAGTTAGTTAAATTATGCGCCATCCTATTCCCGTTTTCGCTTATACGCATAACGCCTCCTAATTAATAACGGCAACCCTAAACACCTAGGGAAAAATTAGGTAACCCGATTTTTACGTCGCCATCCTAAAATTAGGACTTTTAAAAATACGGTAATCGACTTTAAACGTTTATATAACGTTTCCCCGGCCTTTATTAATATTTTATTCGAACGTTTCGCCTTACCGGAAATTAAAATTATCAAATAAAGGAACCGATTTAACGCAAACGAAATAGGAATAATAGAAAATATAAGGGAAAACGTTTTCGTCCTTAAAAAAACTTTTAAAAAACGTATCTTTTTAAAAAAATACGTTTAAACGAAAGTAAATTATTATAATCGCGTATATTAATATTAACAGACGCTTATTACTACTTTTTGTAATTTTTAACGGCGTTAACATATAATAGTAATAATTTCCTAATTTTAATAATAAAATATACGAAAATTAATATTTCATTATTTTAGAAAACGGTTAAACGAATACCGAAATCGGGTTAAAATAATTTCGCGAAGTTTTTATCCTTAATATTAAACCCGAAAACCTTAATAAATAAAGGTTATTGGTAATCGACGGCCATAATAACCATATTACCGAAAGATTTATGTAAATATATTTTTAGAACAAAATTTATATTATCTTTTTATTTTCTTACATTTCCTATATTTTTTAACTTTTTAATATAAATATGTTTATTACCTTAAAACGAAAATTCCGCTATTAATTTTGCGAACGTTATTATAAGCGGGTTTCCGAAGTTACAAATAAAACCGATTTCCTTTAAGCGTTTTCGAAAACGTAAAAAAAGGTTATAATAATTTCGAAATACATCATAAAAAGCTAAAAAATAACAAGTTTACGTTTTATTAACAAAACGAAAGTATTAAATAATAAGTACGTTAAGGGAAAAAAAAACGGCGGATGTATTTACCGTAAAATCGATTTTTACTTTATTACGCCTTAACTTCTTTACCTAAATAACTACTTTAAATATTAAAATACTTAAATTATTTAAAGATTTAATTCGGATCGAAAAATCTTTTATAAAAATCGATCCAATTTTCGGAAATCCCACTATACGCTTTTTATTCCGCAAGTTCGCTAAAACCCTTAATAATAAAACCACCAAATTTTCCGCCGCCGAAATCCATAACAGCTAATTAATTATAACCTTTAAAAAAACGAAATTTAAAACGTGCAAAAAGGTATAACCCGAGCCAAATAAAAACTTCGTAAAAATAATCTCGGTTAGAAAGGTGAAAGTAAGGCTTGGGGCCCCTGCGAAGGGACGTTCTACTACAACTCGGCGAAAGTAACAAAAAAACGAGGTTTCTGGAAGCGGGAAAAAAAGCTAGGAAGAAGCGGATTGTATCATTATATGCTCCGGTTAGTTTGGGATCAATTGATTAAGTTGTTGTTGAGTTATTGTTATTTGAAGTGGATGGTTATGGTGGCGATGGCTTCAAAATTGGGTGGCGCGTTGATGGGGTGGCTCGTTGGTGGGGGGGTTGACTTAGGGGGTGTCGTCGTTCTGATGCTAGTCTCGCCGTGGAGCAGTTGTTCCTCACTCTGCCTTGGGCCAATTTTGCTTAGTTCGGATAATCTTTATCCGTAAATTGACATGTGTTCTCTATACAATAGCTATGGTATATTACATAGCAATACCATAATAGACGCAGACGGAAACGGTCATGTGGTTCATGGGTGTCCATTTTTTCCCCTCCTCTGCTTACGCTGACTAGCTCTTCAACACAGGAGATCCGCTGCCAAACGAAATGTCTGGCGTAAACGACGGAGACCAGGATTACCTAGGCACGGGATGGTACACTTGACTACAATGGCTACCATAGCGACCACATACTGAAGAAAATTACAGTGTGACAGTGCAACGGTTTTGGGGAGGCCATTAGTGGCTTGCTCCCTGAAGGCTCACTATCATATTAGTGCTTCGCTGAGGAACAAGATGTAGAGCATGTACTGTCTCTCTACTCTTGTCGGTGTCGATGCCAGCGCCAGAGATTTGAAAGGCGACCACCGCAGTGTTTCTCGAGCCAGTTATTCTGATCACGTCAAATCGTTATTTGACAGGAGCTAAACGCTTTCTGGCAACCCCACCGTTTATCACCCTTTCCCCACACAAACAAAGTGGTAGCCAGGTTAGGGCTAGTACTTCTACCAGCCAGTATCTAAAAGTTGCCCTAGAAAGAAGCTCAAAAATATTCAAGTTTAAAGTTCTTGCGATAATTATAGGCGGTTTAAATATTTGCAGTTATACTATTATAAATTTTTATATTATAATATTTATAAATAGTGTACTATAATATTTACTTAATTAGAATTTTATTAAAGTAATTTTAATATTATTATAATTACTTATAATAAAGTATAAAAAATAAAAGTATAAGTATTAAAGCTTACTAGTTATCGTACATATCTCCTTAAAAGTAATAACGCGTCTTATTTAATAATTTTTAAAAGCCTTAAACTTAAAACGGAAGTTAAGTTACTTCGCTTTTATTATAGTATATTAAGTTACGTTATTTTTATAATGGATAAATAAGAATGCTAATAATATTACTATCTTTTTCTTTTAATAAATTAACTTTATTTAAAATATTTCTATTATTATCTATAATAAGTAAAACTTAAAAGTATAAATAATACTATAGTAAATAAGTAGCTAGCTCGATAGATAATATATTTTTAAACAAATATAATATTAAAATATATAACAATAACCGATATTAGTACTTGTATTATAATGTAAAAAAGGTGTAGCTAAAGGTAACGTATTTCGTTAAAGTTAATTAAGTGAGTTAGGCAAATGAAAAAGGCGTATCACTCACCTTTAGAAAATTGTTAGCGCTAACGCCTTGTCGACTACAAGGGGATACAACAAGCCACTCGTTGGCAGAAGTACTAGCCCTACCCTGGCTACCGCTTAGTTTGTATGGGGGAAAGGGTGATAAGCGGCAGGGTTGCTAGAAAGCGTTTAGTTCTGGTCAATTAACGATTTGACTTGGTCAGAATAACTGGCTCGGTGTTTCTGTACCCCCTTGCGACTTTCTAGTGGGACCGGGCTAGTACGGCCATGGGATAGATGGTTCAGGGGTAGGGGTGTGGCTATCGGTGCCAATCGACCAATCTGTGAGCTTAGCGTATTGTTGAATGCCGCTAGATGGGTCTGCCGATCTCTTCACCTAACGGGCACCCGTACTACTCGTCGGCCCGATATCATAACCACGCCGGAGAAACAGGCCGGGCCAATTAAGCAGTCAGTTCCGCTGTTAATTCGGCGGACAATTTAGCTACCGCGCCAGCTGTCTGCGGAGCTAACTGTGACGCAAAGTTATAATATCACCAATCAAACAAGTTGCGCTTGTCTGCCGATCTCTTCACCTAACAAACACCCGTATTACTCGTCGGCCCGATATCATAACCACGCCGGAGAAACAGACCGGGCCAATTAAGCAGTCAGTTCCGCTGTTAATTCGGCGGACAGTTCAGCTGCCGCGTCAGCTGTCTGCGGAGTTAACTGCGGCGGCAAAGTCATAATACAACCAGTCAACAAGTTGCACTGGTCTACCGGACACCTCCATTACCTAGTCTGAGCATGGGTGCGGAAGGAATTCCGCAGCCTGCCGACGGGGGTAAGCTGCGAAATGGCAGCCTCGTACTGACATGGTCTAGACACCAACCAGCATATCATACTCGAGAGACTGAGCACAGGTGTGCCCACGAAGCAGCCAGTGCGAGAACAACTTCATATTGCAGTTGCCATGGAAATACTGCCAGGGCATGCTGCTGGCCTCTTTCTGGCTGTTGCAAGTTGCTATGTGATTTGGCACTGGTCCTATGCATTTACACTTTCTCCTCTGCGAAAAGTTCCGGGCCCATGCTTGGCTCGCATCACCACTCTACGAGCTATCTGCAATCGATTTCCGAAAAACGTTATCCGGGCTGCGCTGTCAGACTTTGCAAAGTACGGCGATATTTACATATCTCGCCCGGACACAGTCACCATCTGTAACCCCAACGATGTCCGTACCGTTCTTGGAGCCAGGAATTCCTGCAAACTCGACATCTACCAGGACCTTCAAGATCCGGTGCTCAAGAACCTCGTCACGTTTAGCTGTCCGCAGTTGGCAAGCCAACGACGACGGCAAATCAGTCCCTTTTTGAACAGCCAGGGCTACCTAGCGCAGATGGAGGCTACTATACTGGAGCATGGAGCCGCCTCGCTCACTGCAAAGTGGGATGCCCAGCTCGCTAAGACCGACAAGACTGAGATCAACTACAGACATGATACACAGCTCGCTACATTCAGTATTATGAGTGCACTGGCGTTTGGGCGAAATATCTCAGATCAGGGCAATAGCTCCATCATTGTTGATTGGATCGCGGCGACTGCCATATATGTCGGGATTAGCATCAACTTCAAAGCACTACTCCGCTTTCCGCTCTCGCTTCTTATAAAGCCTTGGCTGGGTAACTACCGTGACTTTGTGCGATTTGGCGAAGAATCTGTTGCGCAGCGGAAACATGCAATTGCGGCTGGGGCGTTGAAGGATGGCACGTCGAAGGATATGCTCCAAGCATTCATTGACGCCGAAGAGCCAGACTCCAAAGTCAAAATGACCTCCACAGAAGTTCAGGCTGAGAGTGTTGGTATGCAGCTAGCTGGGAGCGAAACAACATCGGCGTCACTGACTTGGGCCTTGCATCTGTTCACGCTCTACCCGGAAGCACTGAAACGAGCTACCAACGAAGTTCGGGCTCAATTTGACGGAACAAGTCTTATCAGGTATTCTGATTGTCGCTCCACATTACCGTTTCTTGAATCGTTCATGTACGAAACGTTTCGATATGCGCCCATCACATCGGGCTTTATGCCACGCATCTCGCCCAAGGGCCTCGAGCTGCAGGGCCACTACATCCCACCAGGAACGAAGATTGCCTTCAATCTTATTGCTCTGAACAACCGAACAGATGTTTGGGACCAGCCAGAACGGTTTATTCCGGATCGCTTCATTGACGATGAGGAAGGCAGAAGAAACGTGTTTGCCTTTTCTTACGGCCCACGAAACTGCATTGGTCGCAATTTGGCGTGGATGGAGATTATGACAATCTTGGCTAATCTGTTGCTCAGATATGAGATCGCACTTCCAGGTGATTCAGAATATGGGCCACATAACGTGGATGACAAAGGGATACCGCGTTTAATGGAAAGTCAGTGCCACATTGTATTTGCCCCAGTCCACCCTGACAGGGACTGCCGCATCATCATATCCCGAAGGAAATAGTTATTGCCATAGATGCTGTTGTGATCAGACCAGCATATAACAGGCAATATTAGATCCCATTTGTCCATGTTTTACTTCTATCACTCTAAGCTGCCATTTCTATAAAGGCACCTCCCTACTAGTACGTGAACCCGGAATGAATCTTTTGACCCTCCGTTGCGTCCAAATACACAACTTTTCCGCACCGGGTCACATCATCAATGCACTCCATAGCAACCTGCGCGACCCGCTCCGGCTGTAGTCTAGCCAGTCCCATGCCTCTCATCTCTTCCTCTGGCGTATATCCCGGGCCTCTTTTGTCGGTGGCGACGCGCATGCTAGCGCTTTTATCGAAAGCTGTTGCGATAGCTGTAGGGGCTACAGCATTGATCCTGATGCGCGGCCCGAAGGAGTGGCATGCAAAGGTGAACTGCGCAGCTCCAGCTTTGGCAGCTCCGTAGGCAGCAATGCTGGCGTACGTCTTGAAAGAGGACGAAGAGGTAATGTTGACAACATTGCCGCTCAAGGAGGGTTGCTCGTTCCAAAATGTGATTGCTTTGTGGGTGGCGTACACGGTAGCCGTCAGGTTGATAGCAATGGTGTCTTTGATTTGTTCCGCCGAGATGGCAAGGAAGGGTGCCCGCAGAAACCCTGCATTGTTGATGAGGACCGAGAACCGGGAGAACTTTGTAACGGTGGCGGCTATCAAGCCGTCAATATCTTCAGTCTTGGCCAGATCGCAGGCCACGAACACGGCGGTCTCATCACCGTATTCTTTGTTGATGCTGGCGACTGCCTCTTCACCTTCTTCCACGGCAACATCGCCAACAACTACAATATAGCCCCGGCTGGCAAGAAGCTTGGCCGCAGCCAGGCCGACGCCTGCCGCACCACCGGTGACAATGGCGACTTCTTTCAAAGACATGTTGGCCGAAGACTAGGCTGCACGGAAGTGATGAAGCATTCTTTGCTTGACGATGACGGCGGGATGCAGCAGCTCCTCTATGCCTAAGCTATACCGGAGACAAATTAGAAAGCGTATGCATAAGAGGTTAAGGAAGCGGTACAAGTTCCGGGAGTGTATGATGAGCAGGATTTTGGAGACTGAATTGGAGGGCATCATTCAGCCTTCAGCCCGCCCATCAACGCGAGAGTCTGCAGAAGTTGGTACGCTTAGGGCCAAGTCATTTCCGCCTTCTTCTTCCCTGATATCTTGGACCAGGGGTTGGTGGGCGCTTGCAGGTAATTAGTGGATTTGCCGATCTTTGATCAGCTCAGATCCTTATGAGAGTTACATTACGGCTGAGATACCTCCACAAAACTAGAGCGAGACCCGACTTGACAGTGGGGCTCTGGTTGAAAGCCGGGCGGCGACATACTTTGGTACAGATCTGAGAGGGGAGTGGGCTTTCAAAGTAAGCATCGGTTCAACTCTATACCGTAGAGCGGCAGGCGCTAGTCAAAATAAATGGCGCACCCAACCGCCCCACCCTCCAAAACACCATACAATTTGCATATAGCTCAAGAGACAACAAGGGTTATATAAGACCTTTATTAAGGTTTGCCTCATCGTAACCAGGAACCAATTGTGGAGGTTGTGGCTGCGCCTACGGGGCAACAGCTGTATGCCACAACTAGAGCTTTTAACTAAAAAGTATTTATTAAAAATTTAATAACGTACTACACAAGTAAGTCAGTTATATAAAAATGTCTGCCACTTTTTCTAACTTCGCAATAACAAATTCAAAATAGTTAATCACAATACATTAAATTAATTTAAATTAATCGAACTCTTTTTTGTTAAACGTATTTATAACTTCTTAATAAATAAGCGTATTATATCCAAGCTTATTACAAACGTTATATTTCCATTTTTTCGTTTTAACCCTTTGACGACAATTACCTTTAACTGTTATTAATTAAATTTTTTTTAACCTCTTTTTTCCATTTTGACCAGAAAAGCTTTTATTTGTTATAATAAGTCTTTTGTCTTTTTAAAATCGTTTATTTTTAATTCTTTGAGATTTATTAAATATACTATTAGTTGTACGTAAATAAATGGCGTTTTAAATAAAGAGAATTTCTTTATAGTAAAATCTTTATGAAATTTAAGTTAAAGAATTAATTTATTTGATGATTTTTAGTTGTAAATTACTTTAGTAACTTTTAATCTTCTGTTAAATATCGTCTTCATTTAATAATTATAGGAATATTTTAAACAATTTTACTAAACGGGAAATTAAAACTGGCGCAGGTTAACAGGGAAACGGTCGGCCCAAATATAATTTAAAAAAAATCTCGAAGTCGATAAAAGAGTTGTTGAGATTAAAACATAAGGTTAATTGCCGCAAATTCGATTATAAAACAATTAAACATTATAATAATTTTAAACACGTTGGACAACCCGATAAGGAAACCTTTTTAAGTATATAAATATAATGACATTATATTAAAGTTTTAATATATAATAAATAAGCGCGTTATAAAATAACAAAATAAAATACGTTAAAAATTTAAATCCGAGGCGGAAAATGCGCAAATATATAAAACTTAATAATATCGTAATTCGCGTAATACCCTTTAAATTTTAACGAATAATATCTTTCGTAACCGGCGAAAACGAAAAACTTGTTAATTTTTTTAATTTATCGAAATAGATTTATTACATTATTGCATCGATTTTAAACTTAATTCTTTTATTATTAAAGTATTATTTAAACTAAAGTTCTAATCGGTTCATAATGAATTATTAAGTCATTAAAACTTCGAGTACTTTCTCCTTTTTAAACTAAAAAATAACGGCGAAGATTAACTTTAAAATGTAATAATTTAAATAATTTTAGTTTATTTTTTTACTATATTTATTTAACTTCTTCATATTTTATTACATTATTAATTATTCTATCTATTATTATAAAAGGCCTTATTAAGATTTCAAATTCGTTAGATTATTAGTATTTCTTTTTCGATACAGTTCTTTATTATAATAACCCGAATAAATTCTAATTATATACGAAAATCTTTTGAATCTTCGAATAATAGTTTTTCATAATATATTTCGTAATTTAAACGAGGTTGGAATTTTTTTTCGGTGTAATAAAACTCAACGCCTAATTAATTCCGATACATTTTATAACGCGTTAAGCAAAAGAAAAATTAGTCATATTTTTAACTTATTATAACCGAAAAAAAAAACATATACATATTTATGGCGAAAATCTAATCGAGATTAGATTTCTATTCAATCGCTGTTAGTTTTTATAAAAGAAAAAACAATATTAGTTCGAGCGCGTTTACTGTTATATCGCGACTTTAAAATTAAATAAAGGATATTATAAATAAAACCAAGCTTTTTGTAATTAAGTTACGAGTTTCGTATTTAACTTAAATAATTATATTCATTTTCGCCTTTTTTACAAGGCGATGGATAGTATTAGTATTAAGAAATTAATAATTAAAAATAAAAAGTTAAAATTGTTAAAGAAAGGTCCCTGGCAGGACGCACCGTCTGCTATGACATCATTAGATACGTACATTGTATCCATGTTAATAAGACAGTTCTCTAGACGTACGCACTTAGATATTACCTCATTTAGCTCAGACCTCCCTGGCACGTTTTCCCAATTTCTTCAAAGTTACTTAAGTACCGCTCCATAACGCTAAATATTAAGAGCTATCCTATTGGAGCTATATTTTATATTTCTAAAATACGTTAACAGCTGCCAGGTTCCCTGTATCTGGAAGGAGACCCACCCTGCCACCCTAATGCAAAACGCTAACGTTTTAGATACGAATTAATTATTATTATTAACCTATTCCGTTTTTTTTCGTACCTAGCTGCAACCTGGTATATAGCAACAACAATAATAACAAACCGTTGCACTTACGAGCTCCTATTTTAAGGTACGCTTTTCCTGTTAATTAGTATAAGATGGTATATCTTCCCCTGCCGCCTGAAGGCGGTTTTGATAAAGGCGAGGGTTGCGAAGCGGCAACGCGTTGATAAAGCCTAAGGTAAAGCCCTTGACGTTAATTTTTATAATTATCATAATATTGACGATATCCTAAAAAAAGTTAAAGCTTAAAAAACTTAAGAAATAATTAACTTAATAAAGGATTAACTGATTTTTCTATATATTATTATGGTGCGTCGTATTTTATATAATATTAAAGTACAACAGTTATGTTGTTAAAATGCTAGTATTATTTAAAGCGTTAAAACTTACAGATAAAATCAGGTGTATCAGCTGGGAGCGGGAAATAAGAGGGCATTGGGGAGGGGGGGGGTCATATACAGGCTGCTAAAAAGCTGACAACTGTTAAGGTGCTGAGGAAAAATAAAATATAGCCCTAATAGGATGGCTCAATATTAACCAATCAAATCTTAAATCCCCGTAACGAACCAACGAGGTCTAAACTAGTGTTATAGAAAATAGGCTCCGTTTTGTAAATTTGCTTTTTTAAAAAAACGAAAATCTGTAATAACTAAATAATAGTACGATTTGGTAATTATATATATAAATACATACGATTACCTTAATTATAGCTTATTATTAATCTTACGATAAGTTTAATCAAAATCCGTTCATTACTTTTAAATCCTAACGTATTTTTTAATTATAACCTAACTTTATCGCGTTATTATCCCCTTGTTTAAATACGATAAATTCGAATTCTCTTGATTCTGCCGCGTAAACCCGAAAAAACAAAATATACGTATACCTATTTTAACATTTTGGCAAAAACGACGGACGAATAAAATTTTCGAAAGTTTTATTCGTAATTAAATTTTATAAAATAATAACCGAATAAGTAATTTAACTATTAAAATTAATCGTTTAATTAACGTATTAAAAGAATTAGGTAATGAACTAGCGCCGTACGAAATTAGTAAAACTTTATAATTTTTTAAAATTAAAACTTTTTTGTAGGTAATTATAATAATACATTATACGGAAAACTTATAACTTTCTGAAAAAAGCCTAAATTTTATTATCCGCCGAAAGAGTTATTATTCAAATTACAACGATTTATATTACCTTGAACGAAAATTAACACTCTATACAAACGGTTTTTTTAATTCATTAAACTTTTAAATTAAATAATTATATACTTAAGTAAAAAATGGTAATCCTATAATACGAAACTGAAAATAAAATTCCTTCGTAATAATAATAATCCGGACGTCCTTATATATTGTTTCTTTATAATTTTAGTTATTAAAATTAAAATTATTTCAAAAATTAACGAATAATTACTTACCTTATTTCTTAAGCAAGCTATTATTATTCTTAAGTTTATTACGGGATAATCTCGATATATTAATAAGGTTAAATATTTATAAAAAGTATACTATGTTAAATAAAAAGCTAAACAGGTTTATATTAAATATAAAAATAACCGATTTAAGTTTTTTATAATAATATAATTTTAATTAAAATAAGTTCCATTATATAACTAAGTATAATAAAATAATATCGTATTTTAATACGATAACTTTAATACTTAAAACCATATTTGTAATATAACACTTCGAGACAATACTATTATACGGAATATTATTACCGCCTTTACTCGTTATTACAGCTATATCTCTTAAAAAAGATTAGTATAGACCATATTTCGGATTAATTAATATTATAAAGTAAAATAATTTTTTTAAAACGTTATAATACTATTTGGTATTAGCTAGTACTTTTTTTAATTCGTAATTAACATTATTCCAATTTTAATCCTTATTTTTAATAATACGTTTTATAATTATAATAAGTAAAAATTTCCCAGCTTTCTTAAATTAAAACGTATATCGTATAGTCAACGCCGTTCGGTTTCATTAGGTATAATTAATAAAAAAAAAGACATTATCGACGGCATTTATAACGTTATTAAAAACCTTTTTAAAAAAATATATAAATTTAAAAAAAATAGTCCTATCTGTTTTCGGAAAGTTTTTATCTTCGGTATAAAAATTAAAATATAATAAATAATATTCAGAAAATATAAATTAACTAAACCGAAATAATCGATTTATCTAATAAGGAATAATAACTTTTTTTAACTTATTTTACTTAGAAATAAGTTTTTTGTTTATACTTGTATATATTTCTTAGTCTGATAATATAACCGAAACGTATAAAACGTAAATAACCTTAAAAACAGGTTATGAATTTTTAAATAAAGTAACGTAATTATGTTAAAAATCGCCAAAGTTTTACTTTTTCGAACTTTCCATCTTTTATTTATATAATATTCGTATATTCGCGATATTTTTGCAGAAATTACATATCTAATACGAATTACTTAGGATTAAAATATTTACCGTATACGGAATTACCGAAAATATTTCGATTCAAAGTTTTATTTTCGAAATTAAAACTTATCGAATTTATAGACTATATATGCTTCCGGTTAACCGTTACCGAATTCGAAATTATCGTATATAATATGGTTTCGAAATATCTTAATCGCGTTAAATAAATTGGGAAAATATTATACTGTTTTAATTAAAACGAGTTAATAAATGAAGTTTTTCCAAAGAAAGTCTTCTGTTACTATTTGCAAATAACACAAATAATTTAACAGATATTTTGTAAATATTTAGTTATTAAATTAAAAAATATAACTTACTTATATTTTTTTAAATAACCTAATCCTAATAAAAACATACCAAATAAGGCCCTTTTTTTCGAATAACTATAAAATCTGAAATATTTTTAATACGGACGATATTTCGTAAAACGATAACTTTTTAAATTTTATTAAAAATTAAAATTAAAATTTAATTCATACTGTTTTTATCAATGAAAAGATTTAAATTTATTTATAGTTTTCGCATATTATTAGATATGGCGACATTAATTATATCAAATAGCGAATACAAATATTATTGTTTTTTTATAAAGCCGGCTGACTTATTTATGCTAAAAAAATGCTTTATTTCGAATAATTATTACGTTTTGCAATATTAAACTAAATATTTATTAATTCGATTTTAATATTAAATTCAATTCCGATAAAGTTTAATGAGAAAACATGGAAAATATTTAATCAAAAAGGTAAATATATTAATTTATAGCTTATTAACGAACTCCGCCGGTCGAAAATAATATATATAACGTTAATATTACTTTTTTTTAAAATTCGTTTTTAATCGGGCACCGTATTTCTCTATAAAGCAAATTCCATCTTCGTTATATTTTTTTCCGAAATAAATATTACGCTATTCGGGATTTTCATAACGACATTTGTGAACGCGTGTATTTTTACCTTCGATATTTCAATTTACCAAAAAACATCTATTTGAAAAAAAAAAAAATTAGGAATTCGGAAATATTTTAACCGCGGGCCGTAAAATTATAAAAACTACATTTTTTAATTTTAATAATATCGTACCTATTAACAATAACAATAATAAGTTTGATTAACTAAATATAGTATAAAGTAAAAATTAATTTATAAGTAACCTTAATATAATTACCTAAAAAAGTTTTATTACAGAATTCGGTAAAATAATTTAGTTTCGAATAACCGTACTATTTTACATATGGAAAAACAATATAATTTTATAGTACAAATTATTAATCACTTAATTATTAGGATTAATTAAAACGTTTGATTATTATTTTCGTCGTCGTTAAATAAATAGAAAAAGGATTTATCGGCCGAAAACGAACCGTAAATATAATCTATTATTTCTTATTATTTCATTTATTTTAAAATAATATAATATTAATATTATAATTTTAATATTCATATAATTTTATTACTTCTGTAATTTATTTAATTACTTTTAATATTATTTTATATATTACCGTAATTACCTAATTATTATCCTAGCGAATTTTGTTCGCCCCCAATAATGAAACCGGAAATGATAATATTCTATAATACGGTACGCGGTGTAAATATTAACGCAACCGATATAAGTAATTATATTTAAATTTACATAATTTTATATAATTATAGCGTATTATACCACCGAGCGTAACGCTTTTTTAGTTACTTTAACAACTTATCTTTAATCGCCCATTTCTTAACAACTATAACATAGAGCGCCTTACAAAAAAAGCGAGAATAAACCTACCTATTTAGGCTAGAAAACAAGATCTTAAACTTAATTACAAAAGGCCTAGTTTAATTTATAAAATTTTACCTTTTATTTTAGCATACCGTTCTACTGGTAAACGCGCCCGAACCGATATTATGCCTAATTCGCAGAAATTAACGCCGATCGAAGAAAAATCGATTATCGATCGAATCCTTAACCTAAGTACGTAAGCGTTTTTTATCCGGCTTTAGTATGTTAAAAATATGGCGAATTTATTACTTATCTAACGCGTTACATAACGTATCGGAATTAATTAAACGTTGAAATTTGTTAAATGGTAAAAAGAACTTTAAACGTACTTAAATCAGGTTATAAATTATTAACGGATATTTTGCGAAAATTCAGAAATATTTGCAAATAATTCGAATTTTTTCGGGTTATTGCCGTAAATATATCATTATAAAAAATATTTATTTTTATAATAGAAAGAAATCATTGTAAAAATAAGTTTCATAATAATTTATTATTAATAACCGATTTAAAATCGTATTAAGTAAAATAATTAAATAAGAAACCAATTAAGTTTAAAATAAATCTAATATTTCGATTAACATATTCGAACGCGTACGAAAAAATCGAAACGTTTTTTTATTCTCGACGGCCATAAAAACTACTGTTTAATAAAATTCGAAAAATATTGCGCTAATTACGATATTATTACATTTTATATGTCCGTATATTTTGCGCATAAGTTTTAATTTTTTAAAGTATTTTACTTTACTTTTTTAAAACACGCTTATTCGTTATATATTAAAGGCTTAATTTAACGCTGTTATATTTACATCGCCAAAAAGATTTTCTTGCCGGTTTTTACGACGCGTTTAAAATTGCTATAACATTCGATAACATCAGATCCGGATTTGCCGTAATTAGTTTCGTTTTATTCGATCCTAATCCCGTTTTTTCCGAATTTTTATTTCCTTTAGTTATACTTACCCTAACCGTTTTCCCGTTAACCTTCGCCGGTTTTATTTCCCCACCTATGAAAACCCCTAGAAATATTAAGAAAACGACAAAATAAAAGCGTTATTTTTTAAAAAAAAAAAAAATAAAAAATAAAAAATAAAAAAAAAAAAAAAAAAAGAAAAAAAAAGAAAAAAAAATATTACCAAGGTAACTTGCTAACAAAAATTATTAATCGGTTAATTTTTTCACCAAACATTAATTAATACTTTGGCATAAAATTACCTTATTTAAATAAAAAGCCGTTGAATTACTCGAAATCAATTACATTTTAAGCAAACATCAAAAAATTAAAAACAAACTTTTTTAAGAAAGAGGCATACTTATTATATAAAAAGAATAAGCTCTTTTGGCCGAACAGAAAAAAGGTAATAAAGAAATGCAGCTAATAACGGCTACAGGTAATTATCGTAAAAGGGTTAAAACGAAAAAACGGAAATATTACGTCTGCGGCAAACCCGGACATAATGCGCGTACTTCTAATAAAGCTGTAAATACGTTTAGCGAAAAAGAATCCGATCACTTTAAATTAATACGCTATTTGTTATTAAGTTATTTGAATTTATTGTTGCGGAGTGCTAAAAAGCGTTACGATCGATAATGTGTTACGTTCGGTGGTATGGTACGTTATCTTATTTAAACGTGTTATTTTTTATAAAGTTATAAAAAAGTATTATATAGTTTATAGTTAAATATAACGTATATTTTCGAGTTAATCCGGATACCTTATTTATCATTAACCTCCTAGCTAATATTTTTAAGTACTTTTAAAAACTTTTTCCTCTCGTTTTGCTTCTTTTCGTGTATTATTATAATTGATATTTTAATAATACCTTTTACGTTTTCGGGCTTTAAGATTTTATTAGTTTTAAGCATATTATTGTCGTTTTAATTTTTTCTAACAATTTTCATCCGGACCATATAATAATACCGAATATTTAACGATTACGTATAAATATCTTTCGTTATAATCTTTTACGCAATTTACAGATTGATTAATTGTATAATTTTATAAATTATAACATTTATAAAAAAGCTAACGTATTATACAAGCTCACGACGCACATAAGCTCGCGACGCGTTTTTATCTACATTTTAATTACTTAACTTTAATTATGTATTATTTAATACGCATAACATAAAACGTTTTACAAAAAAATCAAAAATAAATTTAACTCTCTAAGTCAAAAAAAAGACCCCGAAATTTAATATTAAAAAATTTAATTTAATATACATTATTACCGAAGCAATCTTAAAAACCCGATATTATCACAAACTCGCCCGAGCCGATATTATTCCGAGTTTGCAAAAATTAATTTCGATCGAAAAAAAATTAATTATCGAACGAATTTTTAACTTAAATGCGCTAACGTTTCCTATCCGGCGTTAATATATTAAAAATATAGCGAATTTGCTACTTACGTAACGCGTTATAGAAGGCGTCGGGGTTAATTAAGTATTTAACTTTATTAAACGGTAATAAAAATTCGAAACGCGTTTAAATCTAAAAATACATTATTAAAAATGTTTATACGAAATTTTAAAAATATTTCGTAGGTAATTTAATTTTATTCGGAATATAATTATTAAATATAATATTACGAAAAAAAATATTTTTAACTTTAACAATATAAAATATTTAATAGGGTTTTTTTAAATAATCGATATAATAATTATTTATACTAAAAAACGTAAAAAGCTAAAATAAACTTAATACAAAATCGGGAATAGATTATAATAATATAAATTATTAACTTTTAAAAATAGGTCTTACTTTTATTTATTATTTTTACCGGGAAAAATCCTTTTTTCGCTAGTTTAACGATAACCCACTTTTACCTAATTAAATAATTATTATAAACGAAAACGGTTATAAAATAAATAAATTAATTATAAAATAAGTTTAATATTTCGATTAATATATTTAGGCGCGTATAGAAAAATCGAAATATTTTTTTATTCTTAACGGCTACGAAAACTACCATTCGATAGAATTTAAAAAATATTATGCTAATTATGACATTATTATATTTTATATACCCGTTAATTTTTTCTATTTATTTTAATTTTTTATCGTATCTTATTTTTCTCTATTAAAACGTATTTATTCATTACATATCGAAAGTTTTATACAACGTTACGTTACTTATATTACTAAAAAAGATTTTATCGCCGGTTTCTGCGACGCGCTTAAAACTGTTATAACGACCGACAATATTAATATCAAGGGCTAAGGGGATAGGGATAGAGGTGCGCGTCATAAAAAGGACGCCAAATACGCTAAGTTTTATTACTACGTAATCGTTACGATATCTTTATAGGATAACCGCCCTTATAAATAACTACTTATTTCTCTTTAAAGGGAAAAGGGTAAATTTTAAATTAATTTCTTACATACCCATATTATTGTTTTCACTTTAATTTTAATATATGTAACAAATCAAAATTTTGCTATTTTAATTAAACTGTAAGAAATAAACGAAATAATTGCAATTTTTTATAATAATGAACCGGTTATTCTAACTATCTAACTTATTCAAATATCAAAACCTAAACCTATTCCGTTAAAATTTTAATAATAATTTAATAAATACGAAAAAAAAAATTAAATATTAAATAACGAAAATAACTATTTAAAAAGCAATAACGATACTTATAAAAAGTCCTTATGAAAAAATAATAACGCTTATAACTAAACCGCAAAATCTAATAATTAAACGCTATATTACGTAGTTTTAATAACGACGTAACAAATTTTTATACAAATTTTCTGGGTTAAATTTTATAAAATTAAATAATACTTTTACTATAAAAACCCCGGAAATCGTAATACCCGTAAATTATATAACCCCGATAAATCTAAAAACTAAAGAATTTATGCTACCTAACAACGAACGGGCCGAAATTTAGCAGAAAAATAAAATAAAATTAAAACTAAAATTAAAAAAATAAAAACTAACTAAATTATTTAAGGTTTTACTTAAATTTTACAAATTTTGCAACCTAATTAAACGATATTTTCGAAAATTAAAAACTTTCGATATTATATTACAAAATAACTTACGAGTTATTATACGTTATATTTAATTTATTTATAAATACTTACTAGAAATTATAGAAAAATAACAAAGTTACGAAAGTTAAGGCGCGAAAATACCGTTATATTTATTTTATAAATTAAATTAACTTAAAAACAATTTTCGAAAACGCTTTTGGAAATATTCCGCAACGGTTCGTTTTTATTAACGATATAAATAAATTTCTATTATATTTTTATAAATAACCGGTATTATTTTTCCGACAAATCGTTTTATTATACGATTACGTTTTTACAGAATTAATTTCGTATGCATTATTATTTCGCGCGAAATTTTAAATACAGCTTATAAAAAAACTTTAAATATAAAATCGTTATTTCGGGTTTTCGCGTTAAAAAATCCCACCTCACCACGAACAAATCGATACTTTTTTAATACTTAATAATTAATCCAAAATTCATAATAATAATAAAATCCGAACCGCGTATTAAATATAATTATATTTCGTAAAAAACTTTCGGACGTATTATAAAAAACTTACTTTAAATACAGAAAAATAAATTACCGTAAATTTAAATATTTTAAAAAAAATTCGAACTATAATAAATACGTTTCGAAAATATATATACGGTTATTACGTTAAAAAAAGTTATATATTTAACTTTTACCCCGAAACGACGTATTTTAATTACGGTGAAAAAGGTTATTTCTAAACGAATTATCTAAAAAAACTTTTAATAAATAGTAACTCAAACCTTATACGAGGCCTTCGCCAATAAGAAAAATTTTTTTCGTTATATATATATTACCGTTTAAAATACGAAAAAAAAAATAATAGATACAATTTCGCGGTTAAATAAATTTAAAGGTAAATTATAATATAATACGCCGCGAAATATTCGAAAAAAAAGTTAATTATTTTAATTAAAATCCGGACTAAAATTAAAAACTTATTTAAATACTTTATTATAACATACGGATATGTAACGTTATAAATTCGGGTAATAAATTCGTTTAATATTACGAAATTAAAAAAATATCGTTTCGTTATCGTAAAAACGGAAAAACCGGATATTATAGTAAAATTTCTATAATTTCGAAAAATAAACCCCTTTATTAATTAATTACAACTTAAATTAAACTATTAATTCGAACGCAAAAATATTCAATTTACTAATTTAACGAAAGAAATACGAAAAATACTAAAAGAAATATTATAATAATTATGTTAATTTATTTTTTAAAGAAAAAATAACGAAATTACCGGAACATTTATTATACGAATATGCTATAAACTTACTCGACGGAAAAAACCGTTTTAAAGCTTTTTTTACCCATTTTGTAAAAAAAAACTAAAAGTTTTTAAAAAATCTTTAAAAATTGCGGAAAAAAAAGATAAATTAAATAAAATAATAACCTAACCAGAACTTTCATTTTATTCGTTCTAAACAAAAACGCGTTAAGCCTTTATATCGATTATAAAAGGCTTAATCGGATAATTCGCAAAAACCGTATACCGCTACTTTTAATATAAAAATTTTAAACCGATTAATAAATACCCGGATATATACGAAACTAAATTTAAAAAATACGTACCGTCGAATACGTACTAGAAATGGCGATAAATGGAAGATTATTTTTAAAATAAAATACGGTTATTTCGGATATATAATAATGCCGTTTACGTTTTTTAATACTTTAATTACGTTTTAAATATATATTAACCTAATTTTAACGGGCTTAATAAATTATATTTATATTGTTTACCTTAACGATATTCTAATATATAAAAAAAACTTAATAAAATATCACTAATATATTCGTAAAATATTCGAAAAATTCAAAAGATAAAGGTTTACGCGAATATGAAGAAATATAAATTTTATATATTTTTAAATTTTTTCAAGTTTTATAAAACTTCATGGAAAATTTATTAAAAATTACGTAAAAATAGTAACACCGTTAATAAATCGGTTTCGCAAAAATACTAAAAATCCTATTGAGTTATTTTTGTAAAAAGAATTACATTTAAAATATTTTAAATAACATTTATAATAAAGAAAATATTGCGGTATTTTAACTTATTATTTTTTATTCGTATCGAAATAAATACGTCTGGAAAAATTGTTAAAGTAATTATATTTTAATTTTATGAAAATTATTAATATTTAATAACGTTTAAATCCCGGAAAATAACGTCGGAAAAAATTTATAACATTATAAAAAACGGCGAATTGTTAATAATTATAAATACTGTTAAACAATGGCGTTATTTATTAATTATTCGTAATTTTTTCTTAAAAATATTACGGATTGCTTTAATTTTAAATATTTGGAATTAAAATAACAGTTTAACGTAAAATAACTAAAAGAATTAGATTATTTCGTAACGGTAAAATTTATTATTACGTTCCGGTTAAAAAAAGTAATTTAACTAATAATTTATTAAAGACACCCGATTTATTACGCAATAATAAAAATACAAAACTTGAAAAATATTAAAAATAAAAATATATTGATTAAGATTTAAAACTGCAAATATTTGTCATTTTATTAATAAAATCGTAAATATTACGTTAAAAATAAAGATATGCGGGCCCGGGAATAAGACGGTTAAAGACGTACCTGAGATAATAAGATATATATCAGCTAGGATTATAAATCGCGAATTATTTGTTCTACGGCAGTAAAACGCAAACAAGGTTATCGAAACGGTATTATTACTGGAAAAAAGACTTAATAATTGTTCGGATTTTAAAGTTATAATAGAAAAAAGTATTTTAGAAATAAAACGTTTTAAAAAACGCAAAACAAACAAACAATTATAACATATCAAAAAAACAATAACTTATTAAGATATAAAAATATAATTTACGTATTCTATAACCCGGATTTACATAAAAAGCTTATTAATGAATTTATAATTTTCTTATAACAAGTTATATTGGCGTTACGGAAATATATAAACCGTTAATTCGGAATTAATTTTAGAAAATATAAAAGCAAAATATTAAAAATTATTTAAGAAATTACTTTAAGTACTAAAAATTTAAAACGGCATTATATTAACTTTACAGAAAATTCGTCTCGTTACCGATTTTAAATCGTTTATTTAAAAAAATTATCATGGATTTTATTATAAATTTACCATTTTTTATAAAAGCGTACGGTGAAAAAGAAATTATAACGTTATTTTTATAATAATAAATAGAATAACAAAATATACTTATTATATCGTAATAATAACAAAATTTACCGTTAACGGTTTAACCAAAATATTTTTTTATTATATGTTTAATTAATATAATACGGCCGACGGCATAATGTTTAATCGCAATTTTTTATTGACGGATAATTTTTGAAAAACCTTTTTCCGAATTTTTCGCGATTAAAAAAAAGTTTAATATAATTTCCCATTTATAAAAAATAAATAAAGGCAATATTAAAATTAATTTTTAAAATACTATTTACGAATATTTTACGATTTAAAATATATAAATTAAACGTTTTATTTATTGATAATATAGTTTACATTTAATAATAATTATTTTTTACCGATTAAAATAACGGCGAACGAAATATTTTTCGAAAATATTTTATAAATTTTATAAAATATCGCGTTTATATCATAATAATTTAAAAGCTTAAATCCTGTTAAAATAATATAAAAGAAAACTACGACGATATAAAGAAATAAGGAAATATTGGAAATATATTTTTACAAAACTCAAAATACGTATAAAAAATATTATAACAAAAATTACCTAACGAAAAAGTTTCGAAAAAAATAATAAAAGAAAATTTCTATTACGTATATTAATTAATAAAAGCGTAATAAGAAATTTTCCGATATATATATCAAATCTTTTTAAAGTATAAAAGTTATAAATTAATTTTCGAAATACGATTTTTATTTCCATACAATAAAAATAATTTTATTAAAAAATATGAAACAATAATTTCGACGTAAAAACGGAAAAGTGGTAAAAAGTAAAAATAATGCTAAGATATCGAAAAAATCGCAAAAATAAGTAATATCTTATAAAAAAAATAAATTTCCCCTCCAAAAAAACAGTTAGGAATTTCGCTATTATTAATTAAAAAAAGTTTGTTATTTTATATAAAACGTTTTTAAAGCGAAAGAAATTAAAAAAATAAAAAGTTTTTTAAAGAAATAATAACACAAAAAAGTTATAATATATAAAACGTTAATTATTATTTATTATTTATTAAAAGGTATTACCGTTAATTATTTAGATATATTTACTTTTTAACGAAATTTTTAAAATTTATATAAACATTTTAAATTGAAACCTAAATTAATTCGTAATAAAATTAAAACGCATATTTTAATATTTTTTTAAAAATACTTAAGTATTAACGTTATTATTATCCATTTTATCCTTAACATTAACGGCATATTATTTAATAGTAATAAGAATTTATTCAAATTTTGTTATTGTAAAAAATTAAGATTGGTTAAAAAGAAAAAAATCGCTAATTACCGATGTTAAGAACGGTACGGGTATTTTTTATTTACTTAATATTTTTTTAAAAAAACTAAAAAAACAAGCCCTAAAATTCTAACAATTACGTTATTAATAAATAAAAAGTTAAAATAACGAACTTAAAAAATATTCGTATTAACTGCAAAAAAATCGATATCGAGTTAATAACGAATTAAATAAAACGTTTATTACGAAAAAATAACGAAAGAAATTTATATTTCTTTTATATCTTTAATAAGTTTTATCGAATTTGTTTTTAACGTTAACCCAAGTTTTTTAAATTATATATTACGTTAGTAAAAAGTACGTAAAAAAAGTAAAAAGAATTTACCTAAGCGCGGTAGTAAATATAATCTTTTTTGGTAACTTTAAATTTACCTGGGTTAGTTACATTAAATTCGATAAAATCTTAAAACGTTTAGGCAAATTCGAATATAACCGGGCGGAAAAAAATAAAACCTTATTATTACGAATTAACAATATTATTACTAAAAAAACATAAAATATAAAAAATTATTTTTATTATAATTTTACTTTTATTTCGGAAAGTTATATATTTATCGGTACTTTTCCAAATTTTATCCATTTCGTAACGATAACCCGGTATACGAGTTATAGTTATAATATATTAAAAATTCGGGGTATTACGGAAAACGTTAAAGCAAATTATTAATGAAAAAAAAAAGTTATTTTAAGAAAAACCTAAAAAGATTTTATAAAAAAAACGTATCGAAATCGCAATGAATTAAAATTAAAAATAAGATACGAACATAAATTTACCTTACTACTAGTTAATAACGAAAATATATAAAAACCCCGTAATAAGTTTTAAAAGTAAATTCGTTACGAACAAAAAATAAATTACGTACCGGCAAAAGCGAAAATAATAAAGAAAAATTTAAAAGGAAAAGATAAATTTATATATACCGAAAACGGTATGCCAAAAACGGTAAGGATTTTTTATTGGTAAAATTCTCGGTATTTTAATTATTTCGTTATAAAATATCCCCCGTATAGTATATATTTGAAAGAATTTATAAAAATTATATCTTATTACCAAATATTACGTATTATTATTTATTTTTATTCGTTACGAAGTTATTACGATCTTTTAATAAAAATGATTTTATTGGGGTTTTTAAGGGTATAAGCCTAAGAGGGAAAAGGTTTTATTAAGGGTTAAAAAAATAAGGATAAAGGCGCGCGTTATAAAGAGGATGTTAAGTACGTTAAGTTTTATTGTTATATAATTATTACGAGATTTTTAAGGGGTAGCCACCTTCATAGGTAACTGTTTATTCCCCCTTAAAGGGAGAAAGGCAAGTTTTAAACTAGTTCCTTACATATCCGTATTATTCCTCTCACTTTAATCTCAACATATTTAATAATTAAATCGGAATTCGCAAAAATAGAACTTATTTTATTCGATTTTAATCGCGTATTTTTTAAATTAAAATTCTAATTATACTTTTACCAATTATCTCTTTACTTATCTTTATTAACTCCGTTATTTTCTTACCTGCAAAAACTTTTAAAAATGTTATCGAAATAACTTAACGAAAGCGTTATTTATAAAAAGAAAAATTAAAAATTACTAGGGTAACTTGCCGACAAAAATAATTAAATTGGTTAATTTTTTAACAAAAAATAACTTAATACTATTGCACGAAAATACTTTTTTTCAGAAAGAATGCGGTTTATTACGCGAAACGAACTATACTTTTAATAAACGCCAAAAAATTAAAAATAAACGTTTTTTAATAAAAAAATTTTACTGAAAAAAAGCATAAGCTTTTATAACTACGAAAAATACTAATAATAAATAATTGCAGTTAGTAACGGTTAAATAAAGTCGTTACAAAAAAGTTTAAGCGAAAAAACGGAAATATAGTGTTTACGGTAAGCCCGGACATAATACGCGTACTTATAAAAAGGATATAAAAACGTTTAACGATAAAAAATCCGATTAATTTGAATTAATTTAATATATCATAATTATTTAATTCGATTTTGCTATCGCGACATGCTAAAATATACGTCGCGAGCTTATATACGTCGCAAGCTTATATAATACGTTATTTAATATATACTTTTTAATTAAGTAGTACGGTTTACAAAAATATAAACTTTTTTCATATTATTTATACGATATTCGATCTTTTATTAAATTACGAAACTTATAATTAATTAAGGGTTCGTTATTAATTTAATAATTTAATAACTTTTAAACTAGTATAATTTTCTATAACGTAATTTTTATTTTACTAGTTATTATTTTTTTTACATATTTTCAATTATATTGTTACTATTGTATATTCATATAAATACCCTACTTTTTCATAATAAAAAGTTTTAATTATAATATAAACCTTTTGCAATATTATCTAATTTATAGATTTCTAATAATTCTAAAATGCTTTTAATTAATATGTATTCGTATTAAAATTAAAAGGTAAAGTACTTAATTTTTTGATGTGCCGTTATATTAATATAACTTAATGGCATATTTTTAATCTTCAAAACTAGTTGCGTATAATATATACTTTCTGTAAAAATTTGTCTTACATTAAAAGAAATCTAATATTCCTTAGTTAATACGAATATAATTTAATTTAAATTATGTCGTTGGTTTCGCTTTATCGTAAATTATTTTAATACCGGTTCCGGGTATTTTTTGGTCGGGAATTTTATTATTTATCCCAAAATTGTTCCTCAGGGATAAATTATTTTTCTTGTTATTTTTATTCCGGGGCCCGTTTCGGCTATCTTTTAATTCGGAATTTTATTACCCGTTATCGGGATTCTTTTTTAAAGATAAATTATTTTTCTTGTTATTTTTATTCCGGGGCCAGTTTCGGCTATTTTTTAATCGGGAACTTTATTATTTATTTATAAGATTATTTCTTAGAGGTAGATAATTTTTATTCTTATTTTTATTCCAGTACCCGTTCCGGCTATTGTTTAATTCGAAATTTTATTACTTATCCTTAGAATAATTCTTTAAAGGTAAATTAATTCGTTATCGAAAATATTAACGTAATAATACTTTATGCAACCCTAACTACCTATAAACAAAACGTTGACTTAAAAATAGCGAAATAATTATGGACTAATAATGGTATTACATAATACCTAAGATTAAAACATTCAAAATTTAAAATAATCGTTTAATTATAATTATATACGAAAAAAATCCGCCTTAACGGTCCTATAATAGTCGAATATTAAATATAACGTTGCGATAATTATTAAATATTTTAAAAAATTAAGATAAGGTTTTCTTAGAGATAATTAAATGCGATAACGAAATTTAAAAAATTATTAATTTCAAAATATGCTTTAATCGACTTCTTTTTAATATTAAACTTAAACTTTTAATACCGTATACCTAGGCGTAAAATAAAAATGTAAAAGGTTTAAAGAATATAATTAAAAAAACGTTGCGAAATAAAATAATGTTAAGTTACTTTCGTTTTTAATTATATATATTTCTAAACGGCAATATATTTATATAACGGTACCTCCAAATACGCACTTTTTAGTAAAGCCCATGCGAAATATTTTAGATTTACCTAACGTATAAAAATGGTATTATAATATTTAATTAAAAGCCTTAATAAACTTACATACAAATAAACGACTATATAGTTTACATTATAGCATTGACCGCTATAGAGAGAAATAAGAATTTTAAATGTTAAATTTTAAAACGTAAATTAATTACTTCGTCGGTTACCGATTTACGAATATGTACGAAATTCAGGATTCATTAATTAATAAAGTTATTACCATTAAAAACCTATAATTTAACAAAAAAGCCACTTTTTTAAGTAAACTTAAAACTTAAAAAGCAACTTTTTACACGTTATAAAAAAAGGTATAAAAGCTATTTTAATAAATAAAAAGACTTAATTAAGTTAGTAACTATTTAATATATACTCAAAAAGAAAATAAACATTTAAACGGAACTTTAGTAGCGGCTAGATTAAAGGAATAACTCTAAAAAGATATTAACGTAAAAAAGTACGAAATAAGAAAAACAATATATTCGTAAGGGATTAATCATTTTTATACGGCCTTTTTATTACAATTTTCCCGTCTCCTAAATTATTACTGTTATTTATATTTCCCTTAATAATTAATACGATTATTATGGCGACGGAAAAAATCGAGATAACTTTAGGTTCTCGTTTGTTTACTTAATATAAAATAATGGTAAAAAACGAAAACATTTTACGAATTCAAAGATTTCCCGTACGTTACATACTAAAAAGTTATTATCCGAGGTAATTATAAAATATAAAAGACAATTTTTAATACTGGAGGTAAAACCCATTCCGTATATATATTCGATAACCGGCCGGTAAGGTGCGGAAGTTTAATCAAGATAATTATCTGAAATACGCATTATTTCGATCGGAATAGATTTAACTTATTAAGGATAAAGGTGTTATTTAATTTATTAAAACGGATATACCGGCGGGATTTACTGTTACCACCGCGAAATTATAAAAAATTAAATATATACTTGTTAAGAGAGACATTTTATAAAGTCGAAAAAGTCTATTTATAAAATTATAAAAAAAGAAAAAATTTTAAAAAGACGTTAATTAATTCTCTATTAAAAGAAATTAAGTTTTAACATATACGTAATATAGATTTATAAATATAACAAATATAGCTAGCTTTAAAAATATAAAGCTTATTTTATCGTACAAAGTAATTAATAACTTAAAAACGTTTATAGTAATATATACATATTTATATTCGTTATACAGTTATTTCGAACCTTAATTGCTATCGTAGCTAAATTCGACTTAAAATTTAAATGATATAATATTATAGACTTTTTTATTAATATCAACTTATCTTACGAAATGTATATAACACCGTTTTTAAGATACCCATAACGTAACAAAAAGATTTTAATTAAAAGAAATATTATATAAACTTAAAAGGTTATTTTTGTTATAGTAAAAGGATTTTCTTAAGATACTTAAAAAGCTGAGATTTAACCTCGTTCCTTATAAATCTTATTGTTTTATTTGTTAAAAAGTGCTTATTTTTTTTATTAACGATATTATTACAATACACCCCGAGAAAAATCAAAATCTTATCGATTAATTAATTTAATAATTAAGGAACAGTATATTTTTATAAGGGGTAACAATTTATAATAATACTTCGGTATCGAAATCGAAAATAAACTTAAGAAGATAATCCAGCTATTTTAATCCGATTTTATAAATAAACTAGTTGATTTCATCCTTAAAGAAAATTTAAATAACCTTTTAAAAACGCCTATAATTAACGTTAAATTATTGCCTAATCTTAGTTTAACCTATTTAGATTTTGTTAATCAATATTTAAAAAATCGGTTTTATTTTATCGTAATAAGTAATACATAACCCGATATATTTTTTACGGTATCTCGATTGCCCGATTTAACTTGGACTTGAACGATATATATCATAAAGCTGCCGATCGAATTATATTATACCTAATTAAAATTAAAACGCTAACCTTATAATTCGGGGGTAAGGTTTTATTAAATATCTAAAACGACCTTTCCTTCGCGAACAATACGATAAACCGAAAAAACTCCTACACTTACGTTATAAAACTATTTATAAAGGTATTAAAATAGCGGGCGAACAAATAAAATATAATAATTATTTCTATAATAGAAACGAAAATATTGTCCCTTACATAAGCTATTAAAAATTTGGTTTAATTTTTAACTAACTATAAAATTAGAAGTCACCTTAAATATAAACTATTAAATATGTAATACGATAATTAACAAATTATAAGATTTATTAATACCGATATTATTTAGTAAATAACGAATTTACAATATTTAAATATATGGAATTACTAGTTACGAAAAGTCGTAAAAAAAAATTTATTTAAAATGAATTATACGTTTACAAGTACCTTATTAACTAACGGACTTATTAAAACGTATTACGTAAACTTTTTAATTATTTTAAAAATAATTAAAATTAACAAATATTATAGAAATTTTAAATTAATGTAAAAACGTTTTCCGAATAATCCTAAAGGAGGAATTAATTAATTAAAAGGATTTAATCTTTAGAGAAAAGGTAGAATAAATAGTTATGGCTTTAAAAGTTATGACAATTAATACCGTAAATAATTTAAGATATTAAAAAGGTGTGTTAGCTAGCAAGGGATGCTTTAATATCCCATATATAGAAGATTCCTTTTGATCGGAACATATATATTCTGGGACTAGATTATCTTAAAGTGCAGCCCGCGTTCTAGAGCACCTGCAACTAGTCACTGAATATAATAAGAACTGATATCCTTTATATCCGACAGTAATATCCTTAGGGTTAAACCTATGGCGAAAAGAACGTCTTAATATATACGTAAGATCCGGTCTAACTGATTAGCCGAATCCGGGCGCAGGCGTAACACTCTGTCCTATTTTATTAATCGCATTTCTTCCGAGTTAAAAGTTCCAGTTATACTTACGCTAACCGTTTTTCTACTTTCCTTTATTAATTTCGTTAGTTCTCTATTTGCGAAAGTTTTTAACCATGTTATTAAGACGATTTGGCGGGGACGTTATTTGCATAAAACGATTAAAATTTATTAAGGTAATTCGCCGATAAAAATAGTTAAATCGCTCAATTTCTTAATAAAAAGAAATTTAATATTATTATACGAAAACGCTTTTTCTCGAAAAGAATGCGGCTTATGACGCGAAACGAAGTATATTTTTAACAAACGCTAAAAAATTAAAAATAAACATTTTTTTAAAAAAAAACATTTATTATAAAGGATGTATAAGCTTTTATGGCCACGAAGGAAAATGATAGTAAATAATCGCAGTTAGTAATGGTCGAAAATAATGGTTATAAAAATGTTTAAACGAAAGAATAGAAATATAACGTTAGTGGTAAAGTCGGATATAATGCGCGTACTTGTAAAAAGAATATAAAGGTGTTTAGCGATATAAAATCCGATTAATTTAAATTAATTTAATATTGTATAGATGCTCTAGTCGAATTGATTATCACGATATACCAAAAATTCTACAGCTCGCTGGTGTGTACAGTTCGCTTATATAGAACGTTAAATTAATCAAAGTTACTTATTATTAAAAAAGGAAATATTATTAAATATCTTTAAAGCTTTTAAAAAGTATTTGTTATAGTATTAATTATTTCAGTAAATACTTTTACTTTTAATTTATTAAACAAATTATCAATTATCGTCGTTAACGATTATTAACAATTAGACTCGTTTAAAAGTATTTAATAATTAACGAATAGATAATAAAAGATTTATTAATTAAGTAATTGTTAATTAGATAATAATCGTTTAAATAATAATTAATACTATACTCCATCAGTTCGTAATATCTCTCAGTCGTCATAATTAATAGTAAAATAAATAGTATAGATAGTATAAATGGTATTAAAAATAACTGTTACGTCTTTTAAGTAGTAATTATTATTTCATACATTAAAAGGGCATTATTATAAGGATAAAACGTATAACAATATTAAACGTCATATATATAATATTATTTAATCTGGATATTTATGAAAAAGAAATTATTATATAGAAATAAGACGTTAGCACTTTTTAATATAAAAATACCGAGCGATTGTACCTACTTATGGGTAGCTACGGTCATTTACCACTGCTTATAAGTGGTTGCGTTTATTTGTGCGTAGCTGAAGGTGTCTATTATAAGCGTCTGGGCGGCTAACTCACAGTTAAGGCTGCCTACCGGGGGGGTAATTGCCAGTACTTTACTAGGGACGTGAAATGCCCACATTCTGGTATTAGCAACCGTATAGTACCTTCACCTGAAAAGAGGAGACCAGGAGAGCCTAGGATAGACCGGAGTCTACGTTAATATATAAATGCGAATTAGGGGGAGATAGAATAGGCCCCGCTCCTTACAGTATATAACGCTCAATATACCATTATAGCTAAAGGCTTCATTTTGAATATACCGTCGAATCAACTACAAACATAAGCCTAGGTCGATGCGTAGACTAGTGTAGGTGACCCACCTTTGGAGATCCCCCCCCTTTGGCGGGGAATTATGAATAAAACTATAAAACGTTAACACTGAGAAACATATATTATAAAGTTATAAATAATAATTAGTAACATATATCCCTAATATAAAAAGGCCTATAATTTAAAATATCTTAAAACTATGAAAATATTTAAAAATATCATATTTTATAATAAATATATATATAATGTCTATTTTAATTTCAACGCGGTAAATGAAATTAAAAGTAATATAAGTATTTAAAGCATCTTAATAAGTTTGAAATATAAAATTAAGAATTAATATTATACTTTTACTTATATAATAATTTGTTAGATATTATTATATACAAAATATTTTAAAATTTTAAAACGTTAGATAGGGAAATAATATGATATATATAGTTTTATAAGATAAGCTTAAATGACTAATTTTAATATAAGATTTAAAACTGTTAATTTTTTTAATATTATAACTAATATTATACGTTCGTTAAATTTTTATATACATAATCCCGAATTTATTAAAATTTAAGTTTTATAATATTCTTTAAATACATTATATAAAAAGATTTTTAACATTTAACGTTAATTATAATCTTACATTATTTTCTTTTCTTATAAATAGTTTTATTATTAAACTTTAAAATTTAAAATTCGAAACTTAACTAAATATTTATTTACATATACGCAATAACTTTTATTTCAATTATTTTCAATATTATTATTTAGAATAATGTATCTTACTATTATATAAATTTAATATATTTCATATTACGTTAATTTTAAAAAAGTTTTTATTTAATCGTTAATATTTTAAATGATTATAATAAATATAAAAATTTAAACATCGGATATTTCAAGCCTTAAATATCGATATTTTAACTTTTATTTGACGCCTTTTATAATTTTTAAAGTTCTACATTCATACCTATTTCTGTTATTTTATTATGTTACTTTTAAATTCCAGGGATTACGTAGGATTTGGCCTCCAAAGGTGGGTGCACTCCAAAGGTGGGTCACCCTCACAAGTACGCTCTAACGAGTGGATGACAACTATATAAGAGAAAACGAAGTCGTAAAGAAAGGCGGGATAAAGGAGCCACCCGGTCTGGAGCATGACTGGCGCCCACCAAACAATATAGCCTATAGCTAATCGTTTCGACGCCCCAGATCGGGCTACAACATCGCGGTCACAGCATATTCCTATCGCCAACAAGTCGGCTAGCGGCACGAAGGTGGTACACTAACGAAATGCCTCGGACGTGTATCATCCCAAAGAGCCCGGCAGAGCTAGTGGCAAACGTACGCCAGGAATAAACAATCGCAGCCTCTGCGACGTATGGACAGCCTCTGACGCGTCGATCTCGTGCAGTGTAGAAAGCTTCTTGAAACGGGGGGACAGGAGGGTAACGGATCCAGGTATCTGACTATGGTACGATGCGTTAAGGTTGGCAAGCCGAACTAACGAGATGTGCGCAGTCGCCTCCGTTCTCTCTGGCCTGCGAAGGGCGGCGGCGCCGACAAGGTCGACGCGCCCACCCGAGACCCGCGCAGCTTTACCGCACCGGATTCGTGCCCCCCTCTCGAAGACTCAATGACATCACGGTGTAAGGACAAGCTCCACCGGCGGAGGCTAGGTAGATTTCCCTCGCGCCCTGGATTGGCCCGTGCCGCCTGTCCGCTATGCATTCGCTGTAAGGAGTTCGTCACGCGCAGATAGGTATCCACATCGCTTAGTGTCGTATGGTCCGGTGCCCCTGGCCCATACGGCTCCTCCATCACGTAACCAGCCATCCACATCTTGACACCTTGTCCTTCCCTATCCTTCCCAGGACAACAACCATCGCCGATCAACTGTCGTTGCTATGCCCTGTACCTGCCTGTAACCTACCACACTTAGACAACAGGACGGGCTCTCAAGCTACGTCTCCCGAGCGGCGGTCCGGACGTCCACTTCGGCGTATATAGGGCAGGCCGGCGGGCCATCTCCGCTGATTTCTCACCTTCCTCACTCTTCTTAGTATCCGCCGCCAACCGCCGGCCTGCTCAACCACCCGCATCTATAAGCGCCTAGCAAGTACGGCTGCGCGTAGGGGTCCCTAAGTGATCCCAGCTATGACCGGAGTATTCCAACATTCCTCGTAAGCATATTTCATTGAATTGAACAGTGCAGTAAATTTACAGCGACGGACTTGTGAGCTATCTCAAAAATCCGCCCGATAGTCAGGACACTCTTAATCATAGGATGTTATCTAATAATCGTTCTATAAAAGCTCTAGCAAACTAGAAAGCTCGAATTATAAGGGACTTTAGGTTATAATAATGTCTTCTGACTATCCTTTTATGAGATTCTCCTTAAAACTAGAAAACTCGAATTAGGAGGGGCTTCGGATTCTAGTAGTGGTCTTCCGACGATCCTATTGAGATCCGAGAGTTCACATTATATTTCTCGTACGAAGTTTTCTCTAAATTTAGAAAGCTCAGAAGACTACAACTATAAATAAAAAGCTATCATTCGAACTTACTAATAGCTTAGAAAGATTACTATAGTTTAATAGCTACTATCACTCGAACTTTCTAATTTTAAAAAAAATCTTGTCCGAGAAATATAATACAAACACTTAGATCTTTAAAGAATTATTAAAAGATTACTACTATAATTTGAAGCCCCTCCTAATTGGACCTTTCTAGTCTTATGGAGAATCTCGTATGAGAAACATAATATAAACTCTCAGATCTTAAGAGGATTGTCGAAAGACTGCCACTATAATCCGAAGTCCCTCCTAATTCAAGCTTGCTAGTGGGGGAATCTTGATAGGAAAGATAACAAGACAGAGCAAAATCCTACAATCTGTTAGGTTAGCTCAAACAACTTGTAACTAAGACACAAAAGCAAATTCTTATGTTTGCAATTACTTATGTGGTAGCTTCGGAATGTCTATCTTGCTAGTGGCAGGTGATGAAGGTGACAGTGAACAGAAATGATGACGGCGACCACGTAGTCCGAAACCAGGTCGCGTTGCACCTCATTCGACACTATATCCCACGTACAGTAACCCCCCCTTAGAGAGGTTCCTATTCAGAAACACGCAGACTGTAGATTAGGCAGGGCATAACAGCGGTTATTGTACAAAGGGGCTACGCAATACGCCATACAACATTCCATTTTAAAATAGGCCAGCTCAGGTTCTCTGGTTAACCAGGAAAGCAAGATGCGGGGGGCTTAGGTGGAACGTGGGTCTGGTCGACCATTCCTGGTTAGATGGCGATTGAACGATTAAATTCAGTTGTGAATACTGTAGGGCGGTTTGGAAGTCCAAGTGAGCTTTAATTGACCCCTTGGCATAGCCATTATTCACAGGTGGAGACAGGTTCCTTCAGAAGTCGGCAACCTCTATTCCCTTATGGTATACCCTCAATCCCCGCAACTACGACTAGTACTAGATAGAGCATTTCCTTTCATCGTCAACAACTATACTATCGTAGGGGAAAAGGTCGTTTACAAGTTCACTTGGCAATATTGGTGAAACTTCCTTACTAGATCGAAAGACGAAATCTCTTCGTATCCTAGGTATCGAGATCGAGAAGTAAATCCTGGCGCTATAGTCCCAATACAGTTCACATCCGGTTTTAACTAGGGTTCGCCATCTCTTCCAGAAATATATACCACTTCTGTCCCTTTTCTTTATCAGTTAGGGTAATAGGCGGTACACCGTGTCTCCTAACTTGGGTTGGCATTTTAGTATACTGTCAGCCTCGAGAGGTTTCTCTATAGTATCTATCGTCACTTAGGACCGGTTCACTTCAGCTCCGATGATCAGACAGGGAAGACTACAAGAGAATCTAGGGTTCAGGCACTCCGTATGACTTCTGCTTGATGCATTCTCTAGTGTCCCTGATTGTAGTCCAGCGTCCAAGACCCTAGGTTAGCCTCCCGAATCTTGGATTCAGCGTCCCGAGTTCTGAGTGCAGCTAGGGTTTGCAATGGGTACCCAATGGGTACCCACGAACTACCCACGACCGTGGGTGGGTACCCGTGGGTGGTCTTGGCATTTTTTCAAAAATACCCACGACTACCCACCTACGAACTAACCACCCGCGGGTACCCATTAGGTAAAAATCTTGATAACGTTAAAACATGGCGAACTAAAATCGTATTTACTTTAAAAATAAAATTCTTATTAAAAACGTATTAATTTACGTATTAATTTACGTAATAATCGCCTTATATTATAAATTAAGCAAAATTAATTACCAATTTTTTAATTTGGCTAAATTATTTATTTTATTATATTTTATAAATTAAATAATTTTTTTACGTTTAGGAAAAAATTATTTACGAAAACCTTAAAGGTAATCGGAAAAACTTTCGGGATATATATTAATATTACCGCCAACCTTATTTTTCGCCTAAAAATCGAACGAAAAATAATTTTTTCGAATTATCACATTACCGTATTATTCCAAAATTAAACCGGGCCGGGAAAATAAGGTAATTAAAATTTACGAAACTTACGGGCATTATAACCGAAAAAAATTACTATTTTTAATATTCCGGTAACCGTAAGTTAAAAATACAAAAACGTTTTCGGAAAATAATTATACGAACGAAATTTATATTTCGAATTAAGGCAAAAAATAAAACTTAATACAAAAATTAATAAGGTAACAAATTAATTAACTTACCGAAATTTATAAAATTAAAGACATAATTTAAATTTATTTATTATTTACGGAAATAATTTTTTCTAAATTTTAATATCAGGAAATTAAAAATTAATAAAATCAATTAAAATTTTTTTTTCATTATCCGTTATTTAAAGGCGAATATCGGCAAAATTATAAAAAAAATAAAGGTAATTTAAACTTTATCTATTTTTTCGTTACGGATAAAATTAAAAATACCTAATTTAATTTCGGGAATTAAATTATTATTACGTAAATAATAAGAATTTTTTCGGGCTTTATAATATAAAATTTATAAAAGTTTTTAAAAAAGTTTAACTTAATAAATATAAATATAATATAATTAATATTATAAAATTAAGTTAATAATAAATATACGTATTAATTTACGTATTAATCAATTTATTATTTAATATTATTTAACGAAAATATTATAATTTTTACATTTTAATAAAAACGTTTTTCGTATAATATATTCCACGATTACGTTAATAATTATTCGGGGAAAATATTTCGCATATAACGATATTAAATTAAAATATAAATTAAATTTAAATTTACGATTAAATATTTAAAAATTATTAATTAATATATCATAAAACGGAAAAAAATAAAAATATTACCTTTTTAACAATCGATAATAAGGCGTTAAAATAATCTGAAATAAATATTAATAAGTTAGGAAATTTTTCGGCTATAGCGTATACCGTATCGTTAATTATTAACGTTTAATTTATTTTCGAATTTCGGGAAATAAAAGTAATAACGGGTTACGTTATTATATTAAAATAAAACGATTTGTTTATTTTCCAATAATTCGTTTTCGGAAATAAATTTTTATTTTTTATTAACGGATATTTATGGAAAATTATTATTTAAATTAAAAAGTTTATAAAATAATTAATCCGAATCGCTTATAACCGTTTTGGCCGTATTAAAACGTAATTTAAAATTGATATTATATTAAGTTATAAATTATTTAAAATATTTATTTTATAAACGATTAAAAATAATTAATATAAAAATTAATATATTATAAATAATAAAACTTATAATAAATTATTAACAATATTAATAATACTTTGGTAAATTTTATTTTAAATAATAAGATCAGATTCGGGATATTTTTTATCTTAAACCGTTTTATCGCGCCGGATATTAGTTCGTAATATTTATTAAATATTTTTTACGACCTTTTTGTTGGAATTTTCGCGAAAAAATTTTTCGTTACGTTTTCGCGCTTTTGCAGTATATTTATTATTTAAAAACGTATCGTCGGATTTACGATGTTTACGAAAAAGTTTAATACCGTTTTTACCGAAAATTAATATTATATTAAATATAATAATATATTAATTAATACGAAAATTAATACACGTTATATTAAAAGTATAACATATTTATTTATATTTTTAATTAATAATTACGACGTAAAAAAGTAATATTTCGTTTAATAAAATATTTATTTTAAATTAATTATAAGTATTAAAATTAATATCGCATTATTAATACGATTAAAAATATGAAAAAATAAAATAAATATTTACTATTTAATAAAAATATACCTAAAATAAATTTTAATATTTAAATAATAAATTAACGGAAATTAAATAAATATATATATAATTAACTTAATAAAAAAATGTTAATTAAATTTCGGGTAAATTTTTTTTTAAAAAAAATTATTTAATATTTATTATAAGATATTTGGAAAAAAACTTAAATTTATTTATTTATAAATTTACTTAATTAAACGGAAATTTTTTAAGTAAATTATAACTTTTTTCGCATAAATCGTATATAAGTTATTATTAATAAATAACGTAATTAATTTATTTTCCGTCATTTTTTATAATACTTTTAACGCGAACCGTTAAATTTTAAAATCGTTTTACAATTACGTATTAAATAGGATTTTCCGAATTATAAATTAAAAAAAACGTTATAAAATTAATAAGGTATATAATTTTTAAAACCGTTTAATTTTACGTAACGCTATAATTCTTTTTAAAATTAAAATCGTATTAATTAATATATTAATCCAAAATATATATTTTATTTCCAGGCTTAAAACGACGATAATAAGTTCGTACCGGTATTTTAACTTTTTTTTACGTTTGGTAACCGTAAAAATTTTATTTCAGAATTTGCTTTTACCTAATAATATTTTATCCAAACGTAAAAGCAGTCGGCGGTTGTTATTAAAATAATATAATAATTTTTATTATTTAAATTTTTAAAGTTAAAATTTCGTTTTTTAAATAATTAAGATTATTATTATTAATAATCGTAATTATAATAATAATAAAAATAATTAATAAATTTAAAAAACGGTTAAACCATATATTATTACGATTAATTAATTTTTTTTATGATATTATTTAATATGCGACGTAATAAAAATATAACTTTATTTATGGGAAAAGGTATTTTAATTATATAAAATTTGAAAAAATAAAAAAATAAATTATAATAAATATTAAAACTTATTTAAAAAGTTTAAATTAAAATAAACGTTAAAAAAGTAAATTAAATAAGAAATAATTCGCTTATAATATTTAATATATTTTTATTTTAATTTTATTTATATATTTCCGCCCGTCTTAATTTTTTATTTTTAACGTATTAATTTTTTATTTTTAACGTATTAATTTTCCGCTTTCGAAATTTTAATCGAATATAAACGCGTTTAATAATATAATCTGCAACATAATTTAAACGTTATTCGAATTTAATATTATAATATGCCACCACTTATTATTAAACTTTTTAATTAGGTTATAACCGACGATAAAAATCTCGAAATAAAAAATTAACTATAAGAATTAAGTAATACCTTATACGATAAAAATAAAAACAAAAGCGAAAATAAAAACTTACCTAAATTTAGAAAATAACCGAACGTAAAAAACGAAAACGATAACGAAAACGAATTCGGAAATAATAACGTATTCGACAAAATAAATTATTAAAAAAAGATAACGATAAATTATGGAACGAATTTAATTATAAAAGCGAAAAAAATTATAACGAATCGGGTAATGATAAATTAAATAATAAAAACGTTAAAAAAATTAAATCCTTAATTTAAATAATAATTAATTTACTGTTTTAATATAATATATAAATAATACAAAAATTATTTTTACGATTTAACGTTTTAATATATTATATTTTTAAAACGGAATATACCGAAATATTTAAAACGTAATTTATACGGCGGTCGTAATTTTAAAAAAAAGTTATTTTCGATAATAATATAAACAAAATACTTTTTTAATAAATTTTCGTTTTTAATAATAAATTTTAATTTTAATAAGGTTAATTTTATAACGTAACTTTAAAAATAAATTAGTTAATAATAATTTATAAATTTTACCATAAAGCCCGTATATATCCGAAATCGAATAAAAATAATAATAATATTATTACGTTAAAAAATTATATAAATAATGGATTATACGAAAAAAAAAATTAGCCCGATATAAGAAAACGTAAACCGTTATAAGTTTTACTATAAATATGGTTTTTTTGGTACGTATTAATTTTTGTATTAATTTTTATATTAATTATAATTTAATAATATTTGTTTTATGTTACCGGAATTTTATCCGAAAATAATCGTTTTATAATTAAAATGTAAGTTAATTTGTACTTATTTTTTTTTATTAAAAATACGCATTTTATTAATTAAGTTAAATATATTTATTTTACTTATAATTTTTTAAAATCCCGGACGTTTAAAAACCGATACGAAAAATATGCGGAAAAAGTTATACGGTTAAAATTATAAAATTTCCTTTTCGAATTTTACGTTTTGGTAATTACCGACGTTTGGATTTTCCTTAATTTAATATAAATTTTCCAAGGCGTATATATTTATTTTATCGATAAAAATTAAATATTTAAATATGTTTTAATTAACGCTTAATTATATGAAAATAAAAAAGAAAAATCGAATATTTAAGTATTATACGAAATATTAAAAAAATATAGGTTTTATATAAAAATTTAAATTATTATAACGAATAACGAAACAAATTTCAGTATAAAATATTTTAGGAAATATCTAAAAAAAATAAGCAAAAATAAAAATAAATAAACGGGGCGAATTATTTCCATTATTTTTCGCATTTTTTAAAAAATATTTATAAATATTTTTTAAATGGTTAAAAGTTATAAAAAGCGCAAAAATAAAAAACTAAACGGGTTTAAAAATAAAAAAAATAAAAAATAAAAAAAAACGGTTAAAATTAAGTAAATTAAATTTAATACGTTTAATCGTATCGTAATAAGGGTACGTTAATTTTTGTCGTTTTATTATTAATATCGTATTAATTTTTGTATTAATTTTTTAGCTAATTTAAGTTAAATAATTTATAATATATTTTAATTTTAGTATAAAACGTTAATAACGGTTTAAGCGCGTATAAATTATTTTTTTAAAAAAAATATTTTAAAAATTTCAAAATTATTATAAATTATTTAAAACGTAAAAATTCGTTAAAGTTTCGTAATATATATATTCGTCCGGATTTATCGATTAAAACCTATAGTTAAAATTTATATATATTACGAAAAAATAATTAATTTCGAAATAACGGAAACGATTTAAAATATTATCGATTATTTAATCGATATTTATAAATCGTTTTTTTTATTAATAAATTTTTTTAACGTTTTAAAAAAACGATTTATAATTATGTTTTTATAAAGTTTAAAATTATCAAAAAGTATTTTCGCAAATACGAAATTTATTTACAAAATCGAATTTTTATTAATACGTCGTAACTTTATTTTAAAAAATTATTTAAAACCGTTTAAAATTGCTTTAAATTTTATTAACGTTATATCGTTAAAATTTTTAAAAATAATAAGTATTATTTTATTTTCGTAATATTTTTATATTTTTTATCGAATTTGAAAATAAAATTTTATTTCGATAAATGGAAAACGTTTTTAAATTAATTATTTATAAACGATTTTTCTCGCAATAAAACGATTCGTTATTTCAAAAATATTTATAAATTTCATTACGAAAAATATGCAAATAATATAACGCAATTATTTAATAAATAACGTTATAATTGAAATTTATGGGAAATTATAACCGATAACGTTAAAATTCCCTAAAAAATATTTATTTTTTTATACCATATTTTATTTCCCACTTTCCCCCCTTCCCGGGCCGTAATATTTATGTTAACTTTTAATAACGTACTTTTTCGAATTTATTAATATTTGATAACGGTCGGCTTTAAAAATAAATAATCGATTATTACTTAACAATACGTAAATTATATTTATTTTTTAATATAAATATTAATATGTTAATTACTATATAAATTTACTTTTTAACTAAAATATTTTTGTATTTTAACGTAAAATAAAAACGTTTTTTTAAGTTAATTATATTTAACCATAATTATTTTTATATTTAAGTTATTACTGTATTAATAAAATAAACGTAAAATTAAATTAAATTAATTTATTCGTATAATTATTCCGAATTAACATATTTTATATTCCAAATTAATTTATTTATCGTATTTTATTTGCGAAATAAGTTAAAAAATTTATTACCCGCTATTTGGTACGATTATACCGAAAATAATAGATTTACGTAAATTACGGAACGTCGAAAAAAAAATCGAAGAAACTTTTTAAACGAAATTTTTAAAAAAATTAAATTTAAACGTTACTTATGTTACTTTTAATATTGGCGATATTAATAATTCTTAATTTACTTTTAAATTGCTTAAATTATTATGCCTTAAATCGATAACGGAATAATTTTTAACGTAATTAATTTTTTACCGAAATAATAAGTTTACGATAAAATTACCGTATAACAAAAACTTATTTTATTGTTACTTTTAACTAATTTAAATATTAAAAAATAAATAAAAATTAAAAACGTAATAATTAAATTAATAACAATACGGAAAAGAAAAATTTATAATAATCTTAAAAAGTTATTATAATTTATTTGGAAACGTATATTAATAAGAAATAAACGTATTATTAGTTAATTTATATATTTTTAAATAATCGAAATAATTAAATTTTATTATACGTTTTTTTAATTATAATTATACGTATATTTTTAAAAAAAAATAATATTAAAATAAAGTTTTGAATATTTAAGTATTTTTTTAATTATTAAATTAAATTTTAATAATAACTTTACTTAATTTATTTATTATATTTATATTATATTACAAATTTTGGTACGGTCGCATTTTATTATAATTATACTTTTAAGTTAATTTTAATTAATTAATTTCGATTTTCATATTATTTTCTAAATACGATAAAGAATTTTTTAATTATGACGTATATAAAAATACGTAAGTTAATATTTATATTAATTAACGTATTAATCCGCGTATTAATTAATATATTAATTTTAATTTAAAAACGCGCGTAACTTCGCAGGCTAAAAACGTCGTAAGCAAATACCCAGCCTAAGGCAAAAGCAAAGCCAAAGGCAAAGCTAAACCGAAAACCAAAAAAACCCCTCTGGAAATAACTGGCCGGATCAGAAAACCTAAACGATAAAAGCCCGGTAGTAAATATTTTAAACTTTATTAAACTTTTTTAACTAATTTTTTTTTTCCGCTTAAACTGTTATTTTTCGAAAAATCTGTAAATATCAAAAAAATATTAACTTTTTAATATTAAAAACTTTATTTTAATACGTTATACGCGAAATTATTTAAAAATTACGTAACAAATTAACTTTTTAATTTTAACAGTTAATTATTAAAATTTTTCAAAAAATAATTAAAGTTATTTTCATAACATTATTTATTAATATATTTATATTAACAATATACGTATTAATTTACGTATTAATCGTTTATAACCGCGAATTTATATTATATTTACGACAAACGCGTTACGTTAATAATAAAAAATATGCAATTCGTTTACCATATAACGGAAATAATAACGTTTATAAATTTTATAAATTTACCAAAATACGGTATTACCGGCTAAACATTATACGAAATTACGCAAAAACGTAAAAAGCGAAAAACTAAACGACAAAAAACCCGATAACGAACCGAAAATTAACGGTTAAAAAAAACCGGCAAGTACAAAATAAAATATTTCTCGTTTAGCGAAAAAATAAAAAGTACCGCCGTTAATAACGTACCTAACATAAGTAAAATATAGCAAATAACCCGGACAAATAATATAAAAAACCTTCCTTTTTCTTAAAAAATTCCAGCAATTCCGAATTATCCGAAATACCAAACGAAAAAATAATACTAAATAATAAGATATTTTAATTAATAAATTAATTAATACGTTAATTAATACGGTATTATATTACGGTTAGTTTTCATAAAAAGAATAAATTAATACGTTAATTAATACGGTATTACATTACGGTTAATTTTTATAAAAATAATAATTAAATTTAGGCATAATAATTTAACGTTTTAATTTAAAATTTAATATTTAAAAAATATTCGATAAAATACAATTTTAAGTTATATAACTTTTTTATCCTTATAACGTTTAATTTATTTTGTATTTATATGGTAAATACTTAAGTTTTAAAATAGGTACCCACGGGTGGTTAGTCCGTGGGTAGTTTCGTTCTACCCACGCACCCCTGCTAACCACCCACGCTAATTTTTACCCACCCACGGGTACCCGTGGGTGGAAATTTTAGCGTGGGTGGGTGGGTAGTGCAAAGCCTAGGTGCAGCATCCCAGATCTTGGCTCTACGTGCCGTTTTCGGCTCCCTAGGCCGCCGTTTCTGGCCTTCTAGATTGGATTTCAGCTCCCGTAGGTTACTTTTTCCGGCTCCCTGAGTCATTCCTAGCGCCGTATCTCGCAACCTCTCGCAACCAACAACAGGGCAGGTTTTTGGGAATCTGACAGTTGACTTGATCCAGCCATTAAACACTTTTAGTATTCTTAACCCTAGGAATCATCTTTCATTCCTTTCGGGAAGTTCTCACTCTGTCTTATCCGGGCGGGAACCTCAGCTCAATCACGTCTGTAGTTGCGCAGTCCAGGAGGGAGAGAGGAAGCGATGTGCCCTTTTTCTCCGCCATAAATTCGGCCGCATGAAAATACAAGTTCTTGGCGTTCTGTATTTAGCGCGCGCCTACCTGAGTAATTCATTGGTGCGCTATTTTTAAACAAGCGCTAACGTGCCCAATTGAAATGCACCCCTGGGCAGTAGGCGCTTACTGGGGCAAAGCCCTCGAGAGTTTGACAAGCAACCGGTAGTCAGCGCCCATTCACTCTGGATGCCTGAGGCAAGAAGACTGTGCTGTACATTCGATCGCGAGAATAGGCACGGTGTAAGTGCCAAGAGGCCCAAAACGGGGCCTCCAGACAATTGAACAGTAAGTAAAAAGATGAAGTCGATTTCGCTAGTGACTGTAAAGTGCAGCTCATTGCGGACCACCACCCGGGGGTTGATGTTCAGTATTTACGCATGCTTTACGCGACGTTCACGCAGGAGAGACATTTTGCTAGGTAGTTGCTATACTTATAGTGAGGATCGTTTTGAAGATCCTATTGGTTGTCTTGGCTATATTGCTGGGGTTCCTACACTCGCTTATATTGCACACTCGCTTATAATGTACGTTACCTTGATTAGAAAAAGGTATTCCCCGAGGAGCTTCAACCTACGATGGCCGACGTACTGGCATGCAAGAGATGTTTCCCAGAAGAAGAGTGCGAGGGCGTAGTGCCGATCTGTTTCAGTTGCCGAGCGGCTTTTGACCGACACCGAGTTCCAGAGGCATGTATGGGGAACACCATGCTCATCGGCTGCGAACATAGGTACCCGAAGGAACTGAGAGGCCTCACTTCCCTAGAGGAGATGCTCATATCCCTCAATGCGGCATACGGATTTATCACCAAGTTTAACATCCAACGCGGCGAAAAGACCGGCCCAATCTATCGAAAGCATGTAGCTGGCCACATCACAGTTTTCCCAAACGATGTGGAGTCTCTGGCTTCTACAATCCTGCCGCACCCCCTCGTATCGGCATTGGATCAGGCCCGGTCAAGCTGAGGCTCGCGGCGCATCGCTTTTGGGGTCCGGAAGAAGCCGAAGCCTTTTTGACAAGTCTCGACGTGGCATACAAGGGTACAAGGCTAGCAGTCTCAGACCCGCTCAGCTCGGCCCTCTTCTTCCACAGGGAGGTCGGTGACGTCAGACGTATCGTCTCTGTTGCAGAATAGCGACCAATTCGAAGCTGCATTCCACGAGGAGGCCAACTTTTGCGCCGGAGCCACCCAGATCCACACCCATAGCCCGACTTGCTGTCAGGTGCCAGGGTGTGACCCCTTTTCGAGGCCCCAGCGCCCCACCAGTGAGGGTCTGGTTTGTGTATATATAGGGGGGCTTCGCCCCCGAGTAGTTAGAGAGAGGCAGGCGTTAATGGTAATTTATTTACTACCTATACTGCGAACTACCTGCCAGGATCCTTCTTCTGCCTCTCACTCTGTACTTACACCTTTTTCTCTGACACTTGCGTGAAGTACTCCATTAAGGGACGGCGAGGGAACCATGACCTGTGCAGGTTCAAAGCGCCCTGGAGACTTGTCGAGAAGACCTCGTTTTCCGAAGACGGAGTATTGCAGATTCGGCGGGGCCACAGCCTGGTGAACCGGTGGAACAAGGCCATCGCGGTGGGGCTACGGCACAACCACGATATCTCATCCATTGCAACACAGTGCAAGACCATGGCCTTGATCTTCTATGTGACAAACTATGCGACCAAGGTCGAAGATCCAGGGAGGAAACGTGTGGCAGCAGTAGCAGAAATGTTCCACATCTTTAACGAGCTTGCACTCCGAGCTATTGAAATATACTAAAAGAAAAACTCGCCCCCAGCCACCGCCAACCCGGCCTTGTCCAATCCATCCAGACTGCACTGCCAGAAAAATGATAATCCACCCATGGTAAACCCCGCCTTTGTGGGATCTTGTGCCTAGCACCCAGCAGTTTCCTGACTTCCTTTCTGAATGAGCTCTGCTCTGGCATGACCACGTGATCTTCCAGCGTCGCAGGACCGTGGAACACGAAAGCAACCACAGCAAAGTTGGATGTTTGCTTCTATTCGATGGTCGTGGACGCCAAAAACGGCGCTCGGTGAGCCCTGACTATATCCAGAATTGGCTCCTGACCGGCAGACTCCTAAAACGGCTCCGTAGCGAATCCGCCAGACTAACTTAAAGTGGTACAGAGGGTCACGAACACATAAGGCAGCGCCGGACACAGAGGGAGGCGACATATGCAGGAGGCGACGAAGTGGAATTGTGAGTTATACATGAACCACTGATTAGGTAGGGTGGAATTCCAAGTTACTGTCGATTCGAATTGGAGTGTCGCGCCCCACAAGTTGGCTTGGCGACGCACACCATTTTTGCGACGCATTCGCCCAAAGACATATCAAGGTATCTATCAATATCTATATACGTATAATTGTTATAGTAGATTTATGCTATATACAAAATGAACCTCTTTACGAGAGCTATATTGTCGAGTTAACTGCATATTCGTAACCTTTATACCCGTTAAGATACTAATAAAAACGATAAACAAGGTTTGAGAATAATGGTCGAAGTGGCAATAGGCTGGCAAAGATTGGTAATAAGCTGGAACAGCTGTAACGGGCTGCAAATGGTTGCCAAGAATGCTAAGATGTCTTCGAAGTCATTGCAAATTTTACATCATATTAAACCGTCGAATATATCAAGTTTGCAAGCCGTATATCTTAACGCCTATAAAGGTTACCACCTTGTGGTTAGGTCGACGACATAACCCTCGTTAAGGGCTACATTTTGATACCGCATAGGGCTTTGTGGCCGCCAAATACGTTTTGATATGTTTAAATATGTACATCTACTTTTAACCTAATATATTTCAAAGTAAAAATTAAATGCTAACATGGTAGTTACAAAGCAGTATGCGGCATCAAAATGTAGCCCTCGAAGATGACTATGTCGTCGACCTAACTATAAGGTGGTAACCTTTATACGCGTTAAGATATACGGTTTGCAAGCTTGATATATTCGACGATTTGTTGACGGTTTGTTATGATGCAAAATTTCAACGATTTCGAAATCGTCTTAGTAAAACTTAATAATTTTTACAGCAATTACCATTTTCATTCTTTTAAAAAGCTTTTTTCTTAATAATTTTATGCGCTTTATAACTATAAATATATATCATATATCAAAATAACGTTATAATTAAATTTCAAATTTTCACTTTACCTGCATTTCTGTATTTGCTTTGCGCATTAAGATATTGATGCATTTATTAACGAGTGATTAAGCGAATGTGTTGTAAAAAAAAGGTGTGTTGCCAAACTAACTTGTCGGGCGTGACACTCCAATTCGAATCGACAGTAGATTTAGCTTCCCTTATCCCCAGTATCTAAATTCGGACGCCTCATCAATCAGTCCACCTCTTAATACCTCGTACCCCAGCTAATACCTATTCATTGGTGCACGACTGGTATGGGAGATTGAGATTGCCAAGAGGGTTCGCCAGTGGCACCAGGACTGCAGGTAGCTCCGGAAGTTCAGGTAGCGCCACACTCGGGCCGGTACACGTAGAGCCGGGGCAGCAAGTGAGCGCAGCTTCCACCACACCGAGGCTGAAGCCTGGTAGCGTTTGGGTGACAGGTCCAAGAGGAGTCAGAAGCGCCATATCGTCTAGGCTCAAGCAGGCTTCTACTCTAATTGTTAGAGAGTTGATATTGAGAAAGATTCCATTGCTAGCTTACGGTTGACCGCTGCGCATTCCTCTTGACGTTTGAACAACGAATTGGGTGTAGGGGAGGCATAAACCCCAATGGCCATAGCAACAAGCGTAGTAGAGACCCTCATGTTGTGAGTAGGAGTCGCAGGAGTTAGAGAGAAAAGAACTGTAGCGCAGAAAGATAACGGTCCGGAATAAAGTAGGTGAGCTTGATCGGTTTATGCTCTTTAGGAGAAGACCAGAAAGATGAGGAACGAACGGATTAAATATATAATAAGCGACAAGTTTCCCACAAGAGAAGGGAGAGAGTAGCTAAATCCAGAGGCGTGGCGAGCGGGCACATGATAAACACCACCTGCAGGGATTAGCGCCACCACCGGCTGTTAGGACCTTGTCCACCGTAACAGCTCCAGTACATGTACAGCTGTAGCACAAGAATGATTGCCTAGAATTGCGATCATTCCACCGCTCTTTTGCCCTGGTGGCGTAGCGGTATGGTGCAGCCGTAACACCTGCACTACGTGGCCATCGGAGCACCTCCAAAGGGCCGATTGCGTTACAAATCACGTGACAGGCGAGAAAAAAATAGTACAGATTATACTTTAATTAATTAAGTTATTTACTACATTTTTACCGAAATGCTTCGTAAGAATTAGTTTAAGTTTACTTTTAAATATTTTTATTAAAACGAGTTTAAAAATATAAGTTATATAAACTTCGAACATACCCAAAGGTAAAACCGTAAATACGAAAACGCTAATTTAAAGAAAATTAAATAATAGTTACTTTTAATACCTAATATGATGGAACGTAATACTAATAATAAAATTAGTTATAATAGTATTAAAAACTAATTTAAAGATAATTAAAGATTATACTTATAAAACGTATTAAAAAGCTCCGCTTAAGGGCGGTAAATATATTAAAACGTACTTTACGTACGGCTGTTACGGCCGCGACGGCTTGTTTAAACTTTATTAAATTTAGTATAAATAGTGTTAAAAATATAAATTTATAATACATTTTATAGTATATAATAATTAAATGTTAATTTATAATACTAAACGAAAAGATTATTAACAATTATAAATAATTAACTACCGATTAAATAGTTTTATATAAAAATTAAAATTTTAAATACTAAGGCATATTCGATATTAAAACCGAGAACTTTCACTGTTACCTATAATATTAAATAATTATCATATTTATATAAGATTTGACAATAGGTAAATTCTAATAATAAAAATAAATAAAAAATAAAAAAGAGCATAATTACGCTGATAAAAAACACGATAAAAGAAAATAATAAGGAAAATAAAGATATTAAAGTCGAAAAGAATAAAAGTAATAAAGTTTTAAATAAAAAACGAGAAAATATATAAACGGCTTCGAAAAATATAAATTAAACCCGTACTCTAATAACTACATATTTCGACTATAAACAAATAAGGTTATAAATTGTAATTAACAAGTATCTATTTTAAACTCGGGATTATAAATATTAGAACTAATCTTTAAAAAGAAATAAACGTTAAAATATATATAATTATAACGAAAAAGTATTTACATTATTTATTTACTCATATAATCGGTCTCATACCTTATCTACTTAACTCGAATTAAAGTACTTTTATAGTTGAACAAATTTAAAAATTTTGAAAATGAATATAATAAACTTTCAAAAACTCGAAATCTCAAACTTAAGACATTTTCATTCGAATGTATAAATTAAAGATTTTAAGTTAAATATTAATTTATTAATAACTGTAATAAACTAAGTTAAAATATATAATATTAATATATATTAATTTTGCTAATTATCAAAATTATCAAAATTTATACTATAATATGTAGTTAATCTAGATAAGTAAAAATTAATGTAAGATACAGTTAGGTTCAAGCTATATTTTCCTAGTTAAACTAAATACACAAAAATTATTATACGATATAATTCGCACGATAAATACTATACTTAATATCTTGGAATACGATAACTAATTGGTAGTTTTTACAATTTAAAATAAATTATATATCTTAGTCCGGTAAAACCTTATGTCCGCTAATTCTACGGTTCGGCATAGTTAATATAACTTAGAAGACGTAAAATTTTACGCGGTAAACCTTAAGGATAAACCTTAAGTACGCATAAAAGGTTTTGCGAATTTTTGCCAGTTTTATAGCTTAATCGTTCCATAGTTTTCGAATTATTATTACTATTACAACTTAACATATTACGTAACTTGTATATAATATTAATAATCCGTACCGGTAACGCTTTTAACGAAACCGTTTTATTAAAAATAATTAAATCCTGCAAAATTACCAGACGAACGAAAAATATTGATAATTTTTTCGACCCGAATAATATTTCCTAAAAAAATCGTTTTCAATTTTTAATTTTCGAATACGATATTATCTACGAAAACGACGGTTATCGATTTATACAAAATCTTATACTAAATAACATAATAATTATAGAAATATCATTAATAAAATAAAAAAAGGAAAGGGAAAATAATAACGGGTTAACGGATACTAACGTTCAAATTCTGGAACGTTACAAGCTGGAGGAATACGGGCGATAATTTGCCCGGCTGCTCCAAATAACGAAAACCTTTCAAAATACCAAAAAAGTCGACGTAAATAAAAGCTGTTGCAAAAGGGATAAGTAGTAAAGCCTAGGAATTAAAATACCAATTTATTATTTTATCTAATTTTGTTTATACGGTTACGTCTTTTTAAAAAAGAAAGTAAAAACTAATAAAAAGTAACTTTAATATATAATAATATATAAATAGGTTTAAATAATATTTTATAAATATTAACAATTACCGCATTATATAATCGCGATATTATATTAAAATTAAACTTATTTTTTATTATCGGTTATAATTAAAATCACCTAAATTTCGTTTCCTACTTTTAATTTAATATTGCGACTAGCTTTTAACTTATTACGATTATTATTATCTGATAACCCCCGTTTACTTCTTACGCGTAACTTTTTAACTTCGAAATATATTATACTGTTTATCTTTTTTCAAATATATTTATATACTATTAAATTATAAATTATGAGGTTTTTATAACGCCGGCATTTTCGATAACGATACAGAAATAAAAGAACTCTGCGAATAGGGGCAGGGTGGGGAAAATAAGGCTAAAAAATTTAAAATATTAAAAAATGTCAAGTTTTATACCGACGTGATAAATAAGGGAACGAAATAAATTTTGAAGGAAGATTACTAAATACGTCGCTATAATTGAAACTACGATTTTACGTGATAAAGACGAATAGACTATATACTAATTTCGTATTTAAAATATTAAAGTTATAATTACATCGTTAATTATTAGTTTAAATCGAACGACAGTGTACTATATATTTAAACTATGACTAAGTACGATTTATAACAGTCTTAAAATTTTTTACGATATTTGTAAAGTTGATAATGTAATAATAAATTGTAATTTATAAATCGGCTTAAGGTATAAAGGTATAACGCCGGTATTTTCAATTAAACGAATTTCGCAACGTATAAAAAGTTACTTATAAATTATACAATATTAAACAGATTCCTTTTTAATATATTCTATATAGTGTAAAGAATAAACGCGTTTTAAAATACTTTATTATTATTTTTATTACATTTTAAAACTAGAGTAATTAATCCGAATATATTTCAAGTTATATATAACTTAGTTAAACTAATATAAAAATTTATTAAATTCAAATCCTTTAAATTGAATAAAATACATATCCGTTTTACTTTTTTACTACTAAATGAAAATAACCGTATAAGAAACAACTGGTTTGCTTGTTATTTACTTTAAAACTTTATTTTTTCTTATATAACCGTTGTTGTTAAATAATTATTAATTATTATTACGTGAATATTTTCGAATTTTAAGACTTATGTATATAGACGCAGTTAAACATATATATAATATAATATAATCTAGTTAAAATTAAATTGTTACTCTTCGCTTTATTATAATAACTTTAATTGTCTTTTAATATATTAAAATCGCCTTATATATATAATCGTCTTTAAATATCGCGTATTATGTAGGTTTAATTTTCATCTGATTCCGCAAGTTAAAATCGCTTTATTTCGGAATTTTACGGGTAATATTTTAACCGACGGAAAAATAAAATTAAGATTCGATAATTATTTCATCCTAATCGGAATTATTCGGGAGAAATTACATATTGCTTTTTTATTACAATTTTCGTGTTCTTTAAGTAATACAGTTTTTAATGTGCCAGGTTTTAAATTTCTTATTATTTTTACTGGTATTATAATAAATAGTTCGCTTTATATTTATAAACGGTTTAATAAGGTATAAATAATATAGTTTATTTAAAGCTAGTTATATTGAATCGTTTATAGTTATGAACTGTTCGATTCTATCGGTATTATAAACTTTTAATAAAAAGCTCTAAAGCTATAGGTTAATATAATATTTAAATATTTTTTAAATAATTTTTAAGATGTTGATATTTATTTCAAAAACGAGAATAAGTATTAAAATACGAACAGGATTATTAAGTTGTTTGGAGTTCGTAAATTGGGTTTCTATAAGATATTTAAAAATTAAAAAACTTAATAACTTTTTATAATTTATTACGAATACCTTTAGTTTATTATAATTTTAATTCGATAATTAAAGCGGGAATATTCCTTATTGTTTTTATATATTAGTTATTAAGAAATTTAAATATTTTTAATTCGAATGTTAACTTTTAAATATGAAATAATAATAATATCAATTCTGAAACGGTTAGTATTAAATCGCCGGAACCTCGTTTTATAGTTATATGGAGTTAAGCCGTCGATTTAATAAAAGCCGTTATATTTTATAATTTCCTTATAGTATTATTAGTAGTTACTGTATACGTATATATATATATAAATAAAGAGATTATAGCGTTACTACGAATATTAATATATTTAAATTAGAATTTTTACCTTAAAATAATTAGTATATTTTGTCCATAATAATTAATCTATAGTATTATTCGAAATAGAGTTAAATATAACAAGTTAAAACTAATCGCTCAATATTTATTTAGTACAAAAAATAACATAGTTATATTTTTTAGTAGTTACGCGGTCGAATGTTTTAAAATTAAGTTTTTCTCGTATCCGTAAATATTATAATAAAAGTAAACTATGGAATTATTAATAACGTATTACACAAGCGAGTTAGCTATTTTATACGGAACCTTCTCCATTTTAATTTAAATTGTTATACAATAGCTATTTCTTAATAGATTTAAAAATAGATATTAAAGAAATATTATTCTTTATATTAAATTTAATATATATCTATGTACTCTGGTTTAATTTCGTTAAGCTTTAATTATTTTATATTCAATTTATAATTTATACTATATATAAATACATTTAAAGTTATTCGTAAAGGATTTAAACCTTTTTACATTGTTTAAAAATTAATGAAGGGTTTTAAAATAATATAACATTTATAAAATAAAATTGGTAAAATCTAGCTAAATGTATTTTCGAAGATAGAAGACATGATTTTTGGCCTTTAAATCGCGCGCACTTTTTTACTATTTCGAAAAAAGTTTATTTATAAAATAAAAGAAAAAATTTTAATATTTTATACATTATTTTAAATATAGCTGTATAATAAAAAAGGATTTCATATTAATTTAGCTGTTTTAGTTAAGATATAAATAAATAATTTAAATTATTATAAAAGAAGTTATATAAATTCTAAAACCGCTTATATTTAAATATAAATTTATAACGTTATTAAGATTATACTTTCGAGTATAACTATAAAATTGCATCGATTTTTAATAAGCTTTAATAAATGTATAATCATTATATTATATTTGAAAAAGATTACGTAATAAGCGGCCGACTCGCTTATATACTACGTTATGCAAGCCTTTTATTTTTATAATAAGTTAATTAATAATACGAGTTAGATAATAATAATATCGCTTTATATAAAATGGCTTAAGTAATTTATAATTTTGTAAAATTTATTTTAATAATGAAAGAATATTAAGGTTTCCGAAAATCAAATTTTATACTATATCGATTAATTTATTTGATAAAATACCGCCTTACTAGCTATAGGGCTAAATGTAAGACGAATAAATCGATGGCGTAAAATTTCACTAAGGTTATCGGCCGTATATATAACGTTAGCATATAGTTTAATTATGTTTGTATCGATAAAACATAGGTAAAATTATTAGATAAAAATAAACATTTCGCTTTAAATAAATAAGTACCTATAAAATTAAGGTATTTATTTTAAACTTTTCATATATTACTGGTATTTAACTAATTAGAAAGAGGATATATATTAAGGCTTATTATACGTAATTTTAAACCTCAAATATTATTATTTCTACTTAAAAAATTATATTATTATTATGTTAACAAAAGGGGGTACATAGTTATAGTACATACTAAATAGTATTTCGAGCTATTTTTTATAATATTTTAAGTTCGGCCTTAATTTAAAACGATGTTAAATTAAAAAAATATATAATTTTTAATTTTATACTAAATTATATAGGTTATAATGTTAAAAGCTTCGTAACTTTAAAAGTTATTATTAATAACTGTTTTAAATTTATATAAAAACGCATTAAACGGAGCGAAAAAATCTCAACTTGCTAATAAGCTTTATTTTAAATGTTTTGTTATTTTTATAAAGTTAATGGTTAAAAAGGTTTAGTTAATACATTAGACCCCTGATAGATACTTTTGAATCAAAAGCTCTAGCTGTAGCTGCGGTTGCGCCGCAGGCGCAGCCACAACCTCCAAAATGGAGTCCTGATCGCGATGAGGCAATGTCGGGCATCGATATTGGACAATAGTTCTATAAGGTTGGACAATAGTTCTATAAGGTTGTACAATAGTTCTATAAGGTTGGACAATAGTTCTATAAGGCTGGACAATAGTTCTATAAGGATGGACAATAGTTCTATAAGGTTGGACAATAGTTCTATGAGGTTGGACAATAGTTCTCCTCAGACTAACGACTTATGAGATCATACAGGGCAAAAATCAGTGTAAGCGGCTGCTGCTTCAGCGGCTGCGATGGGCTAGCCCGTTTAGGCCTGGTTGCCAAGGGTACATTGCTTAGCGTTTCGTAGCCGCTGCTCATGAAGTCTTACCATGATCATTGCCCGATAGGGAAAGGCGTTGTGGCTCTTAGAGTTTAATATATGGAGAATTGGCGAGACACACCGTTAGTGCAGATGCTGGCAAGGAGTGTGACGCATTGCAATGTATCTCTGTGCGCTAGAGATTAACTAAGTGATCGCGACAGGGTGAGTGCGGCTGAAACAAAATGTGCCGACTTGGTCCGACAAATGCAGACCGACCCCGGCTCCCGAGGAACCCTCGCATATGTGACTTCTCACCCCGCTTCCCAGTGGTTCGTCGCAAGCATAGGCAGGCTGGGGAACAACAAGTCCCAGTTTCCTCCTTCACCATCTGCACATGGTGGCGGCAACGTGCGTTCGGTCTTCGTGTACACTTTGCAAGCTATCCGTGATAAGTTAACCATAGAACTGAGAATAGCAGTCTGATGGTAGGACAGCACGGCATGTCCCAGTACGTAGCGAAGATGAACCGGCTCCTGCCGCTTCGGAAAGCCGCGGCTGGAGATAGTCAAATCGACCGGCTCGATAGGGTTGACCGCGCCCCTGACGTGGCGCCGCCCAAGCTGTTGATCTCGTCTGTGGATTAACCTGTTCAACTTCACCACGGCCTCCTCCCAGCCTCTCACCGCACGAGCCCCTGCGCAGAAGCTACGCCGCTCAAAATTTTGTTGGAAGATAGCGACTAGTGCCCTGTATCTACAGCACAACAGTGCTGTATCCTGGCTGGTTTTTGACCAGCAAGATGGGCCTCGCCTTGGACCCCGAGGAGCGAGAAAGAGCACGAAGGCCCACTTCGGCTTCTGACGTCGACGGATTCCTTGATACAAACCCTGAATCTCAACCAAAAGACCAGCAGTTGGGGCGGTCATCCCGACGCGCTGACCAGCACAGCCATCCTGGCGTTGCATACGGGAATAGGGCCGGTGGGAGGATGCCGAGGAGCTGGGGGTGCAGGTGATGGAGATTCGAAAGACCAAGCTTGGGGTCGATCACCTTGACACGCTGGTGAGCATGCACAACTTCGCTTGTACTTGGGAGATTAAGATCAGATGCCTTAGTACTGATAAGGGACTGTGCCCAGGCTCAGTAGCGTGTGCTTGGTGCGGAACATCTCGGCACACTGCGGTCTTTGGCCTATGTCGCGTGATCCAGTTTCGATACTTAACAAATATTAACTCGAAGTTTGCTGATCGACGTAGGGCACAATAATGGAGTCTACTATTGCCATTGGCTGTACGTCAGGGGTCCGGGCGCCTCCTTTAATTGAAGCCAGGTGGCTCCGAGCAAGGTGTGGAGACGTCATCACAGACTGTGGCCCACTCGGAAGAACCCAAGATCCGGCATTGGCATCAGCGCTGCGAAAACACTTCCTGGACTGGAACCGTTTTGCAGATTAGCACGACACTGCGCCTTAACGTCAGTGCTTGTCCAGCTGAACTCACGCTCGATACAAATTCGGACTGCGTATCACTCCGAGCGCATAATCGCTGTCGTCCGCTGCATCCCCAAGCCAGACAGTTACACAACTTGCTTTGGCATAGATCTTTGCTATGGACTTACAATCGGACAGTTGCATAGAATCAAGAGATGTAGAGAGCCTAAATTTACTAGCAGTTTGTATGGTTGTGACGGGGATGGGAGCATTCTGAAAGCTCCGGTGTGGTGGTGTCGATCGTGTCCGGTTTAGAGTGGTGCTGGGCATTGGGGTCGCAAGGGACACACTCAGCTCCTCAGCGGCTACCCTGAGGATTGGGTCCGGGTGAGCGGAGGTAGCCCCGGACACAAATGCCACGGATTGGCGCCCCATGTCAGGATTCAGCTGAAGTGGGATGCCGGCTCGGGTGCCGGGATGGCATCTGGCGTTATCAGCGTCGCCTTGCGAATGAAAGTCGCTCCTTCTGCGGCGCGAAGCTTTGCCAGGACGACCTCCTCGCGGACGTCGAGAAGCAATATCCTTCAAAGTGATCGTTAAGTAAGTAGTAGCCCAAATGAGGGGACGACAAGTACGTCTGATGGTCTGGCAGGTCCAAAGAAATAGCAGCCCTACACCGCTCCAGCTTCTGGTCGAGCTTGACGGCCAGGTCAGCCAACTGCAGCCAGCAGTCCGCGACGCTGCGATGCAAGCTGTGAGAAGCCTCGATTTAGGACCATTTGTGCCAACGAGTAGCCGGTCGGCGGCATCGACCGGTAGGCCCGATTTGGAGCTTGTTCTTCATTCGCGCGGAATTGGTCTGTCCCGCCAGATGTTCCACCGCTGCCGGCCGGGATTGCTTTAGCGCCGGTGAGGCCCGCACATCACAATTCGAGCGGCCTTGCCTGGCCCCCCTTTCCAATTGAGACATGACCACTGTTATCAGTAGAAGCCGCATGTCCCCAGGAAACCCTACTCCTCACCGCGCCATAGCGTCGCGGTCTGTGAAGGAGGTAGCTTCCAAGATCACAGGTAGACGGCCGAGCCCTGCGCCTCAATGGCAGCGACTCTTCTTTAATCTCGGGTACAGTGCGGGCCCTTTGAGGCGCGCGTTGCCGATCGCTGAGTCCAGACGAACCCAGTGGGCCGCCACAATGATGATCGTAGCGTGATCGGTATCGTTTAGGGTGCCAAGTCTCTCCGGCCATCGGTAATTATGCTCTTGCCTCTCATTCTCGGAAATGGATCGGTGCCGGAGCTGTCATAGTTCGAAGTCGGACGAGGGAGCTAGCGGCACGGCTGCAGGTCGATCATCATAAGGGGTCTCTAGGGGTAGTCTAATCGACCGGAGCTCCGGCAAGGGGAACCGGAAAACACCACCTGCAGGGATAAGCGCCATCACCTCCAACAAGGGTCGGCCCAACTTTTCCTGAACCCGACGTACTACCCCCAAAGAAAGTTAAGGAACGGTGAGAGATTAACTAAGTATAATCTTAAACTAAACTTAACATAAGAGCTCGTTTAAAATAAAGGCAGTAACTATTAAGCATTTAAAGTACGGAAAAGTTATTTTTAATCTAAAAAGAGGTAATTAAAATAGTTGATATAATTCGAAAGAAATCTTAATAAATATAACAAATAATTTGATATTAAATATATAAGTGTTATGACACAGTTGGTCGGACCTCGGAATACGGTCTCTTGGCAAAACCGTAAAACAGGGCCCAAGTAGGGGAGTTACGTAATACGGATTTATAAGGATTTAATGAATTTATTTAAAATTAAGACATGGATTTATAAGGATTTAATGAATTTATTTAAAGTTAAAACATGGATTTATGAAAATTTAATGAATCCATTTGAAATTATAATAAGATATATACATTCGTTACTATATAACTAAATAACGACAATTTGTAATATAACTTCGTTATCTAAGGTACTTTTGATATTACGAAACGTAATTAAGTTATTTTATTACTTTATTACTTAAATTCTTACAATACTTTGCTAATATAAACCTGTCGACTTAAGTTTAATAATTAGTTAATTAACCTAACCGTCATACGTTGCAAGTTTTTATTTAGTAATACCGTCAGACTTTAAGTAATATTTCGATAATATATTTGCCAGCAAATAGCTAACTTACGAAATCCCCCAAAATAACGATATGGACTCGGACGACAAAAATCAAACTCCCACTTTAACTAAAAAAAAAGTACTTCGATATTTAAACTTTATGAATTAACGTATTAGCCAACTGGAACGCGATAATACAAAGCTTACTTCGACTTTCCAAATAATACGAATTTTCCTAAAATAAGCTTAACAAATCCCTAAGGGAGTATTAATTTTAATAACTTTAGGCAAAAAACCCGGAAAAATGTTAAAGCCTTTTAAGCTTAAACTTTTTGACGGAACGTCTATTAAGTTATAATTGTTTTTTATTTAATATCGAATATATTTTGGGTATTTTTTAATACGACTTATTACCTTAATAGTACGAATCAAATTCGCAGCAGGACGATTTTCGGGATATGCAGTTATTTAATTTAAACTTACGATACGAAAATATGTTACTATACCTTTGGAATAACAAAACGTAAAAATAGTACGAATTTATAACGATTATAAAGTGTTTGAATAAGCTTTATAAAAAGCTTTTAGGGTAATAAACGAAAAAAATAAGGCGGAAATAAATATCTAGCAGTTACGACAAAAAGGATTTGCTTCCCGATATGGCACTAAATTTAGTTAACTTTTTTCAAAACTTAATTAAAGACAAAAAGTATTAATAACTCGATTTTTCGACGGCCTTAAAAAAAAAATGCAAGAAAAGTTATTTAAGGAAAATCGGCCATAATACCTAACTAACTATATCGTTAAAGCTGTTAAAATCGATAACCGACAATACGCTTAACAAACGCGTAATACCAAAGGAAAAAGCGATAGCAGGTCGCGGCATTACGCTAACACTAATACACCCCGACGACAAAATACTACATATAAAACGGAACCCGGATTTATGGAAATCGGCGCTATTTAAAAACAAAATAAATAACGCATCGAATATTGAAATTGCGGCAAGATTGGTTACCGGGCCAAAAAATGCAGGTTACCCAAAAAACAACAAGACAAACCTTAAACTTTTGTGCTTATAAGGTAACCCTTTAATAATAAGGGAAAAACCGTTGCCATAATATATTATTAACCTATAACCTTCAAACCGTTAAACGTAACGGAAAAATGGTTACAAAAATACCAAAAATAAACGGAAATAATTTGTTTTAGTATTTTTAATTAACATATTCGAAAACATTTTTTTTATTACTAACAATAACAATGTTCTAACCATAAGGAATGGAAACAATTTATTTACCTACGTATTACGTATATGGCAAAAAAAGGATTTGATTTTCCTAGCCAAACTGGTAAAAACAAATAAAACGAACGATAATATCGTTACTTTCGCACGTTACGCTTTCAAAAAGAAATCGACCAAAAAGTAATATCTTACAGCTGGCCCCTAAATTTACAATATCCTTAACAAAATCCTTTTTGCTTTTTCGAAAAATATAACTATTAGTTACAAAAGGAAAAAAACGCCATAAAAGAACGCGACTTATCCATACGGTAGCTAATCGCGAACCTTTACCTTTAATTATTTATTACCATAAATCCACAAAAACGAAAAGGAATTCTAACGGATTTAAAATAAATTACCAAAAACTTATGGGGAAAAAATGATAATATTTTTACTTAGAAAACTACCTATGTTATGGAAAAACAATTCACATAATAAAATTAAAAAATGCAATAACAAACAGAAAAAATAATCCAACTAAAAAAAAAAATTAAAAACGTAAAAATACCGAAATACGCAGCTTTATAGGAATACCGAACGTTATGTAATACGTATTAATAAGCTAAAACCCCAAGTAAAATAATAACACCACCTTATTAAACAATTACGAAACCAAATCGAAAATCTCAGAAAAAAAAATACGACAATTCGAAAAAAACTACCTAAAAGTACTACGCCCCTATAAGAAAACCGCGGGAAGGTAAAACTTAAAGGAGATAAAAGGAATTTCTAAAAAAAGCTTTAGCAATAATAAAAGGCGAAAAAAACCTTATCACATTAAAAATACGAATTGGGACATATTAGTATACCGCTATAATAAATAACGGAACTTTAAAAGGTAATTATATTACGCTTAAAGTAGTTAACCGATTTAAATTACCATGAAAATACAAAAAAAACCCTTATATCGCGAACATAACCGAAGGTTAATCTTTTTTTTACGACAATAATAAAATTACACGCGAAATTAACTACCTCGATACCGTTGCTTTAGGATGGTATATAACCATTAATTTCGACATAATACTATTAAGAAATTACGATATAATCTTAGGAATAACATAATTACGCCAGTATAACCCCTTAATCGATTAAATAACTAGCTAAATGAAATTTTTTTTACGGTTTAGCAACAAATACCTAAGAAAAAAACAAAAATCTTAACATTCGATCGAAAATGGCGACGAATGCCGGCATAAGGATACGATAAAAACTTTACCACCTATAGGAAAACGACACAAAAAAAAAAAAAGTATTATAAAAAAATTCGACGCATTATTGTTATTATCAAAGCAAAATTACGGTAATTAAATAACGATTTACAACAACTAACCCCTAAGTCAAAAAAATTAACCAATATACCGCCATAATATCACAAATATAAAAAACTTTTCAGCAAAAAGCTTAAAACGAAATTACCCAAATATAACGAATGGGACTACGAAATTATTCTCAAAAAAAAAACATCCACCAAGTTTTACCCTATTTATAATCTTAATAAAACGAAATTATATGTACTCCGAAAATATTTGGAAAATTAACTTAAGAAAAAATAAATTAAATTATTTAAATTACCAATTAATTATCCCATATTTTTCGTCCTAAAAAAAACGGCAAATTACAACTAATTATGGATTATCGACAGTTTAACAATATTACTATTAAGGACCGAATGTTATTACTTCTAATTAATAAAATGAAAAATTATTTCCATAAAGTACAATAATTTACCGGTTTCGATTTTAAAAATAAATATAACTTAATTCGAATTAAAAAAAGCTACGAATGGAAAATAACGTTTCGCATTAAGTACGGCCTTTAAGAATATTTTATCACCTTTATGGGATTTACTAACGCACCCGTTACCTTTTAATATATGGTAAATTATGTCCTTAAAAAATACTTCGACATTTTTATAATTTGCTACCTCGATAATATTTTCATTTTTTCAAACATTAAGGAATAATATAAGAAATATATTTATAAGGTATTATAATTACTTTAAAATACCAACCTGCTAGTTAACGTAGAAAAAAATTAATTTCATATATAAAAAGTGAAATACCTAGGCTATATTATTACTTTTGGACATATCAAAATGAACCTTAAAAAAATCGCTGCAGTACTTAATTGGGCACGGCCTACTATAATTAAGGAAATACAAGCCTTTTTCGGATTTGTTAATTACTATCGAAAGTTTATTAAAAATTTTAACCGGATAGCTATACCTTTTAATATTTTTACACGAAAAGGAAAAAAGTTTTAATAAATATTAAAAACGGAAAAAGTATTCTAGCAGCTTAAAGAAATAATTACGAATTAACCCGTATTAATTATGTATAATCCAAATCGCCTAATAAAGCTAAAAACCAATACGTTAAATTATGCTTTAAGCGCAATAATTAAATAACGAAATGATCAAAATGTATTATACCTTATTATCTTTTTTTTATACAAACTGCAAAAACTTAAGTTATAATATATTATATCCGACAAAAAATTTCTGGTTATTATTAAAACGTTTCGTAAATTTAAATATTTCCTTAAAGGTAATTAATATTAAGTTAAGGTTTATACGGATTATAAAAATCTTACCCGATTTACCACGATTAAAAAACTTACAGCACGATAATTCCGTTATGCCGAAAAACTAACCGAATATAATTTTATTATTATTTACCGCAAAAGTTTAAAAAATAAAAAAGCCGATATATTTAACAAACGGCCAGATTTCGAAAAAAAGGCAATTAAAATTAATTACGCCGTTTTTAATATTACGACGGAAAGATATTTACGTCTACAATAAATCGTTATTATTACAATTACATTACCAAAAATACATAAGGCAATTCGAGATTTTAACGTTTATATACAAAACATAAATAACTTGCGGTTTGCACAAATACCGGAAAAATATAAAAAATACCTTATCCGAAAAATGTACGAACATTAGTTATACGGATATTTAGGTATTAAAAGAACGTTTAAAAAATTACGACGATTTTACCGCTTTCTTAACATAAGAAAAATAATATAAAAAATTATACGATAATATGGCATATGCGTTAAAGCAAAAGTATGACGATATAAGTTATATAAAAAATTATAACCATTACCAATCGCAAAGCGACCATAAGATTTTATTATTATAAATTTTATCACCAAATTTCCCTTATCAAAAAACCCAGTTACGGGCATATATTACGACAGTATTTTTGTAATCATTAATCGATTTATAAAATTCTTTTATTTTTTACCTTACAATAAGGATATAAACGTTAAATAAATGGCATACATTTTTTTTCGAAATATTTTTAGCATATACGGATTATTATACGAAATCGTTTCAGATAAAAAAATAATATTTACCTCCAAATTTTGGCAAAACCTAATGGCTTAAGTTAGTTTAAACCATAAGTTATTTAGCGTTTTTCGGCCTTAAATAAATGGACAAACAAAACGATAAAATCAAATATTCGAAATATATTTACGATATTACATTAATTACGAACAAAATAATTAAATTAAGAAGTTACCAGTTACCTAAATAACTTATAACATTAGTTACCATAAAAGCATTAAAACGACCCCGTTTATAGTTAATTTTGGATTTACCCTAAAAGTTTACAAAAAATCGCAAAAAAAAAACCACTTAGTATTAAGGTAATCCTTATATCAGAACAGCTTAAATAATTACATTAAGAAATGAAAATAAAACTCGAATTCGTACGCAGCCAAATAAAGAAATATTATAACCAAAAACGGTTGGAAAAATTAATTTTTTCAAAGGGAAAAATGGTTTACCTAATTACCAAAAATATTTAAACAAAACGACCAAACAAAAAACTCAATTTCAAATATATTAATCCGTATAAAATCGTTAAGAAAATCTTAAATAACAATTATTAATTAAATCTGCTACCCAAAATTAAATTTTATCCAATTTTTCATATATCCTTATTCGAGTTAGCAGTAAACATTATTAAAATATATACGAAACAGGATAACGTAAAAATAAAAAACGAACAAAAATACGAAGTAAAAAAAATCCTTAATATACGAAAGATTAATGAACTTACTTAATATCTGGTTAAATAAAAAGAATACCCAAATTTTAAAACTTCCTAAGAATTTGCTAAGAATCTTACAGGATCCTAACGATTGCTAAAAAAACTTTTACCAGCGGCGTCCAAAATAACATCCCAGTCGATACCGTTAATAAAAATATATCTTAAATTATTATCGTTAGGAAAGCCTTATGTAACGGTAATCTCGAACTTAGCCGCTATGCGATTTTCCTCCTTCTTACGTTCGCGATTTTCGAATTTATCCAAACTTTCCACATTGTAACGAATTAATTTAATACCTTTTTCCCGTAAAAAAACTTGTTATTTGTTAATACGAATAAAACGCCTAATTTGTTCGGAAATTTCGAATGTTTTGTTTATAAAATCCTTGCGAAATTTAATAAAATATTCGGTAATTATTTACCTTTCTTAATCCAAACGATTCTTAATACGATTAATACCGTCCAAGGAAAAAAAAAGAACCGTTAAACCATTATAGCGACGGTTGTAATATCGAACGCATTGTTTATAACGTTTGAGATTTTCGATTATGACGTACCGCGTCCTTTTTTTAAAACAAAAAGTACAAGGCATAACGTTAAAACCAAACTTAAAAATGTAAGAAATAAAGGAAGTAACGTTTTTCTTCTAGTTAAAGCGATTACGAGGTTTACGGTTAAAAATACGACCCGATATAATAAAAAGAAAAAGCATTTACTAAAAAAAAATCTTCGAGGCGAAGATTTGGAAAAAAAGGAATCGTATTATAATACAGTTAGTCGAATTTCGGAATACGGTTTCTTGGCAAAACCGTAAAACAGGGCCCAAGTAAGTTAATTACGTAATACGGATTTATAAGGATTTAATGAATCTATTTAAAGTTAAAACATGGATTTATAAGGATTTAATAAATCCATTTGAAGTTATAATAAGATATATATATTCGTTACCACATAATTAAATAGTGACAGCTTACAATATAACTTCGTTACCTAAAGCACCCTTAATATTACAAAACGTAATTAAGTTATCTTGTTACTTTATTACTTAAATTCTCACAGTACTCTGCCAACATAAACCCGTCAACTTAGGTTTAATAGTTGGTTAATTAGCCTAGCCGTCATAATAAGATAAAAGAGAAAGAATTTATTAATTTCATATTTTAATAATTACAAACTAAATATAAAAAAGTTACATTTTTTAAAATTATACGAAAAAGACTTAATGCGCTATAATATAATGAAAAATTATTTAAGTATAATTTTTATTTAATTAATGAATTTTTTATTACGAAAAACTAAAAGTAAATTAATATATTTAATATTTTAATATTTAATATATTACTGCTTTTAATTGATATAATAAATGTAAACTTAAATTATTTTAGGATTAAATCAATATAGTATAATATTATTAATCACGATAACGATATATTTTAACAAAAGTTTTAAATATAGCTTTAAAATAATGCTGAATATAATATAATAAATAATAATATATTTTATAAGTATAATTTAATTATATAGAGAAAATACGGTTTAATGTTAATTTTGAACTGTTTTATACCCGAATCCGAAATTTTAAAAAAAAACTTCGGATTAAAAAAGTGCTAAAAAAAATCTATACAACGAAAATTTAACCTTAGAAGTAATAAAAATATAATAAATATATTTCTAATATAATTTTATTATTAATACTTCTAGTAGAGATAATATCAAAAATTATTAATTATAACATTATTTAAACGTTTTGGTTTATTTCGAAATTAATATAAAAGCATTTAAATAATATTATATATACGAATAAATTAATTACTTATTATTTAATTTAAATTTTATATCTTTTAATTGTATGGTTTTTAATTATAAATCTTTTTAATAATTAAATATGCAAGATATTATTAGGTTTAAGCTATATTCTCCAGGTTAAACCAAATATACGAAAATTATTATACGATATAATCGCATAATAGTTATTATACTTAGTATCTTGGAACACGGTAACTACTTGGTGGTTTTCACGATTTAGGATAGATTGTATACCTTAGTCCCGTAGAGCCTCACTTTAAGCGTGGTTGCCGGCAAGTTTCGACCCTGATAAACCTTATGCCTACTACGGCTCGGCATAGTTAATATAACTTAAGAGGCGTGAAGCTCTACGCGGTAAACCTTAAGGATAAATTTTAAGTACGCACAAAAAGCTGGCCTTTGCGAGCTTTCGCTAATCTTACGGCTAAAAATGTTAGATATTAGCTAGCAAAGGGGTTAGAAACTCCAACCTTAATCGTCCCACGGTTATAAAGGAGATGTTAGTACGATAACCAGGTAAAGGGTATTTGGTACTAGATTAATTTTTCGAATTACTATTACTATCATAACTTAACATGCGACAAAATTCGTACATAATATCGGTAATCCGTATCGATAAGATTTTTAACGAAACCGTTACGTTTAAAATCGTTAAATCTTATAAAATAACGGGGCGAACGAAAAATATTAATAATTTTATTAACCCAAATAATATCTCTTAAAAAAATCGTATTTAATTATCAATTTTCGGATACGATTTAATTTCTAAAAATAATATTAACTAATCGTTACTTAAACTTATGCCGAAAAATATAATAATTATAGAGGAATTATTAGAGAAATTAGAAAGGGAAAAAAGAAAACGGTTAAGGAGTATTGAATTTTAAATTTTGGAACGTTATGAAAAATATAACCGATAGTTTGCCCGGTTGCTCCGGGTAGCGAAATCATTTTAGAACACCGACGCGAATCGACGTAAATAGGAGCTGCTGCGAGAGAGATCGGTTTAATGAAGCCTCGGAATTAAGGTACTAATTTATCATTTTATCTAGTTTTGTTTATATAGTTACGTCTTTTTAAGGGAGAAATAATATAAAGGAATATTTAAGGTATAATATTAACTTAACTAATATATTTTTTTAAAAAAGTTAAAAATCAGTGAAAGTTAGCTTACAATTTATTAAATCAGATCTTATAAACATATCTTTTTAATATATTTATCGTATATATTATTTAAATTTATTTAAACAGCGTATTACCATTATATACAAGCCTTTTCATACTCGATAAATATATTATTAAAATTAATCCCCTTTTAGGATTTTGAGTTACGAATAGCTTCATCCTTTTTATTTTTGTAATATAATTTAAGTATAATCGGATTGCGGTTTCCTAATACGTCTTATATTTACTATAAAATTTATAAAAACTATCGTAAATCCGTTTTAATATTATTATAGTTAGTTGTAACTTTAAGTAAAAAATATTTATAACTTGTTTTAAAGTATTTAATCGGACATTTTACTAAATAAAAAAAAGCGAAAACTATAGAATACGATTTAAGCATAATTATAAATTAGCTTTTAATAGTTTTTATTCGTTTTATATTACTATCTTTAATATCTATAAATGACAAGCTTATGCTTTAAAGGAATATTTAAATAGTACGAATAAAATTGAATTTGTAATCGTCTTAAAAGTAATTATTATAAAATTTTAAAACTTAAAAAGAATATCTACTATATATAATTCTATTTATACAATATAGTTATGTTAAGGATTTCATACTAGCTTTTTAAAATATAATATTAAACAGAAATTAAACTATTTTCTTTCAGTTAATACTATTAAACTAGGTTTAAATTCCCTAAATATAATAGTTAAATATATCGTAATAAAGTTTATAACGAGTTACTAGTTAATATTAATAAATATTAAAATTATAAAGAGATATAAGCTTAATTTTAATATAAATTACATAATTAACTATAATATACCATATAAGTAAGTCGGTTATATAAACAAATCGGTTACGTTTTTAATAATTCTAATTACTTATCTTTAATCGCTTATATCTTAACATTAATAATATAAAACGTTTTATAAAAAAACTAGAATAAATTTAACCGTTTAAATAAATAAAAACCCGCCGAAACTTAATTTTAAACGGTTTGGTTTTATGTATGAAATAACTTTATTTATACTGCAAAACCGATTTAATGGCAAACTTTCCGAAACCGATACTTTTTCCATGCGGCGAAAACTAACGCCGACCGAAAAAAAATTAATTATCGAATAAATCCTTAATCTAAATACGCGAACGTTGCCTATCCGGCATTAATATACTGAAAATATGGCGAATTTACTACTTACGCAACGTATTACGGAACGTATCGAAATTAATTAAGTATTTAATTTTGCTAAACGGTAACAAAAATTCGAAATATATTTAAATTAAAAAATAAATTCTTAAAAAAAATTTATACGAAAATCTAAAAATATTTCGTAAATAATTTAAGCTTATTTAGGTTATAATCGCAAAATACGATATTACGAAAAAAAATATTTATAATTTCGATAAGATAAAACTTTTAAAAAAACGTTTTATAGCAATCGGCATAATTATTATTAATATTAAAAAACGTAAAAAACCTAAATAAGCTTAATAAAAAATCGGGAATAATTTAAAATAATACAAATTATTAACTTTTAAAATTTACTCCTTATTTTTATTTATTACTCTTATGGGAAAAAATTACCTTTTTCGTTAATTTATTAATAACTTATTTTTATCAGATTAAAAAATTATCGTAAACGATAACGGTTAAATAATAAATAAACTAAATTTAAAATAAATTAAATACTTTGATTAATATATTCGAACGCGTATGAAAAAATCGAAACGCTTTTTTTAATTTTTTAACGGTTATAAAAATTATTATTCGATAAAATTCGAACAATATTACGCCAATTACGATATTATTATACTTTGCATAACTGCTAATTTTTCTCATTTACTTTAACCCTTTCGACGTATTCTATTTGTTCCTGTTAAAACGTATTTATACGCTATATATCGAAAATTTTATGCGATATTACGTTATCCATATTACTAAGGAAAATTTCGTCGCCGGTTTTTGCAACGCGTTTAAAACCGCCATAACGACTAACAATACCAAATCGGGATTTATTTTATTCGATCCTAATCGCGTTTTTTCCGAATTAAACATTCTAATTATATTTATACCAATCGTCTTTCCACTTATTTTTACCAATTCCGTTATTTCCTTACCTATGAAAATTTTAAAAGATATTACCGAAACGATTTAACGGAAGCGTGATTTATAAAAACAAATTAAAAATTACTAGAGTAATTCGCTGACAAAAATAATTAAATCGGTTAATTTTTTTAAAAAAAAATTTAATATTATTATACGAAAACGCTTTTTTTCGAAAGAATTACTACCTCTTATACGAAACTAATTATATTTTTAATTGTCAGCAGATGTGTTGCACTTGATCTGTGGGGTTGGATGCCTTGATTCCTAGTTCCTACTCATCTGCAACTGGGGGGGGGAAGAGCAGCCACATATAGCTGCTTCCTGCTTTGTTCCTGCAATCCTAGGGCCACAAACCAAGCCCTTTCAGAAAATCACCTCAACTGCTCACATTAATAAACGCCAAAAGATTAAAAATAAACGTTTTCGAAAAAAAGACATTTATTATAAAAAAAATACAAACTTTTATAACTACAAAAAAAATAATAATAAATAATCGCAACTAGTAACGGCCGAAAATAATCGTCGCAAAAAGGTTTAAAAGAAGAAACAGAAATATAGCATCTATAACAAATCCGGACATAATACGCGTACTTATAAAAAATATAAAAACGTTTAACGATAAAAATCCGATTAATTTAAATTAATTTATTACGTTATGGTTATTTTATTTAAATTTATTATTAAGAAATGCGAAAAAGTAACCGACTTACTTATCTAATCGACTTACTTATGTAATACGTTAAAGTAAATTATATTAAATTTGTTTTAAAAAAGATTTAATTAATTTGTTAAATATTTCACAACATATCGGCTTTAATAAAAGTTAATATTTAATGATTAATAATTAAATAAATTGAAATTTACTTTTAAAGTCCTATATATATAACCGAGCTACATATATAAGCGAACTATTTTAAAGCATTTCAAAATAATAAATTTAAATAACTTCGTAATAATTCATTATGTTAATTAAAGTTATTAGATTTTTTTAATAAATCTATTTACCGTTTTATTATATATATACCCATTATGTTTAGACTTAACATAAATACTATATTTTCGTTTTTTCGTCGCAACCTTTTTACGATAATTACTTTTAGCTGTTGTTAGTTATATTGTTCTATTACCCCTTTTTATTTATATATGGAGAGTTTATTCTTTTTTATAATAAGTGTTCTTTTTTTAAAAACGTTTATTATTAATTTTTCGATATTTATTTAAATCGTAACTTATTCTACGTAACGAGACGTTGTTTTCTTAAGGACTAACAGTTGTATATAAAAGTAATATATGACTCTTGAATATAAAATTAGCTAATTTAAGTATTTTTGTTGGCAAGCTACCTTGATAATTTTCAATCATTTTCTATAAGTACTATTTTTTATTATTATTTTACGAATACTGTTAAACGGTTTCACGAGCGGGAAAATAAAATAAATAAACCTTAACAGGGAAAAGTTTAACGTAAGTACAATTATAGAAATTGCGATTCGGCAACAACGTTATTAAAATCGAATAAAACAAGGTTAATTTTCGTCAATCCAGATTTAATAGTGTTAGACGTTATGGCAATTTCAAATGCGTTGTTCAAGCTTGTAAGGAAACTCTATTAGGCGATAAAGGTATAATAACGTCGTACTCTAGTTTTGATATATAACGAATAAACAGGTTTCAAAATAAAAGAATAAATACGTTAAAAAATTAAACTTGAACGAAAAATACACGGGTATATGAGATATAACATTATTATAAATATAATAATATCTTTCGAACCTTATCGAATAATAACTTTTATAACAGTTAAAAATAAAACAAAATCTCAATATTTAATAACCGTTCGAATTTGTTAATTAAATTGTTAAATATATTTCAAATTTAATTCGTTTATATTTTAATTATTATTATTAAATGGGATTTTCTAACTGGTTCTTAGTAATAAGTTATTATACAACTAGATTGTAAAATGATTTCCTCGTTATAACAATGAATAGCGATATAATTTAATTTTAAACATTAAAATTTCAATAATTATAACGTATTTCTTATTTCTGTATTAAACTTATCTAAGTTTTTTATAATTTTCGGCATTAACAATTACCAAGCCCGTTATTATAAAAAGTTTCATTAAATATCTAATTTGTTTAAAATTTTAATCATTCTTTTTATATTTTTGTATATTACTATAATAGCTTTAAAAAGTTTAAAGTATTTACGAAATGTTTTAAAACTTCGTATAACATTAGTTAATAATCAATATTCCGATTTAAACGAGTTTTAAACATTTTTATTATTTAAAAAGATTCGGTAATTAATTAATTAATTAGGACGAGTTTCGTAGCGCATTAGGTAAGTAATATATTAAGTATATCTTTAACATAGTAAAGCCGGACTGTAAACGTTTACGTTTTTAAGTTCAGGATTTAATCGATAATTAATTTTTTTTTTCAGTCGGTGTTAATTTTTACAAAGCAAGAATAATATAGGTCCAGGCGTATTTATTATTAAAAGGGTGTACTAATATAAAATATAGAACTTTATACATAAAATAAGCTTTTTATATTTAAGTTTCGGTCTTCGTTTTTCAGTTTGAATGGTTAGGTTTATTTTCGCTTTTATATAACTTGTTTTATAATATTGGTATTAAGAAATAAACGATTAAAAATCGGTAACTAAAATAGTAAAAAAAGCGGTTCGTTTATATGTATAGCTCGTTTATATATATGGGGCATTATTAATTTTAACAGTATTATAATTACGATTTTAGTTTGATTTTTAATGAATTTTAAATTACAGGATTTATTATACTTTATATAGAAAATATCATTAGAGAGTATATTTATATTAAATATTATTATATACTAATTGGTAAACGATGTTGATTAAATTTAATAAATTATTTTCGTATAAAATAAAACCATAATAAAAGAATTTATTATCCTCGTTTTCTTTTCGAAGCTTTTTAATACTTATAGTACGGTTTAAAATTAATTTACACTAAAGACAGTATTTTCTTTACAAGTTTAAATACTTTCCTAGATTTAACGAGTACCGTACTTCGTTTAATCTCCGCATAATTTTGTATTTACTTTAACTTATTTTGATTACTAAAGCCCGTTTGTTTTAAACAACGTATTAACTAATATACTAAATTTTTAGTTATCAAATATATAGATTTATACTTTTTTTATAGCCACTAGTTTTAAATTAAATAGAATACGGTTTACAACTTTTCCGATTCGCTGTTATTATTGTCAATTTTAATCGGACGAATAATGTAAGATTATACTAAAAATAAACCTTTATTTTATTTTCTTATCTTTGAATTTAGCCTTTTCTCAAGGCGTGTATTACTAATCCGCTACTTAATTATATTGATTTAAATTAAGGTTAAAGAAAGAGTCGAACCAAAATTAGCGTTTTATTAATTAACAATTAAAAAACGTCTACATCCTTATAAAGAGAGGTAATTTATAACTATAATCTTCAATGTTATAATTGCTAACAACGAACGCCAAGTTAAAGAATCTTGTAAATAATTATAAAATTAATGAAAAGAAAACAACGACCATCGTAAATTAACGAATTAAATTTAGAAAAATAATAATTATTAATATAGATATATAAGTAATACATTTTATAACTAATTTTAAATTAAATATAAAATATATTAATATTTTATTATTATAACGTAACAGGCTTAGCGTGCTCAGAAAGAGTTAAGACGAGTGTAGCAAATTTACAATATACACCTTCTTTTTATAACGAAAATAAGAAGGTATGTTAAAGCTAAAACGTTTAATACATTCTAAAAGGTTTAAAACGTTAGTACGTTTACAAAAGCGAAATTTTTTAATATAATCTAACATATGTAATCTTTAGGAACAAAGATTGTGAAAAAGGGGAGATCGTATTAAAACCTAACGGTCTTAGCCTTTTCTAATACGATTGGGACAGCAAAACGAACCAGTTCCGGCCTAGGCCAAAAGGTTACGTAACCGGCTTAAAGGATTTAAGGAGCTTGGCGTTTTAAGCCGTTTAAAATAAAAGATAACTTAAAAGAACTTGAAAGATTTAAAAGTTTAAACCCGTTAAATATATTAACTCAAAATTAAATTATATATACTTGTTAAACTTTATAATCAAATAATAACAGCTTATAATATAACTTCGTTACTTAAGTTATCTTTAGTGTTACGGAACGTAATTTAGTTATTTTGCTATTATTTAAACGATATAATACTCTTATTACTATAAACCCGGACATTTAAGTTTAATGATTACTTAATTAGCCTAGCCGTCACATTAAGTAGCCCCTTCTTACGTAACCGGAAAGGTGGGTTTAGACCGCCTTTTTTGACCCTAACCCAGTTGGGTTATAGTATAAAGCGGTATGAAATTACGAATAAAAGAATTAAAATTATAGATATAAAAAAATTAGGATTGCGATCGCGAGTTTTAAGGGGATACTATTTCGCCCATCGGTATGTCGGTAGTAATTAAAATATCTGGTGAAACGTTTCCGATATTTAGCGTAAAAACTTCGGTCTTAAGTAAGTTTCAGTTATTAATAAATATAAGGCTCGTAAGATTGTCGAATTTGAATAGTAGTTATTAATTCGAGATAAGGTTAAGGACGAAATTCTCTTTATTATTGGTTTTTTTTCACTTATAAAATACAATAATTTTACTAAAATTATTTAATAATCTTAACAGTATAGGGGTAATTTTCTATTATAAAAACTTATTATCTTGTTATCATTCGAATTAGCCGGCCGGATTCGGATCGGAAATAATTTCGTTAAAAGTAGTTATTAAATATTAATAGTAAGCTCGGATCGATATAACATCCGAATAAATTCTTTTAATTTTATTAACCTATTAGATCTATAAATGTGTGTACTTAGTTGTAAATAGTTAAACGCGGAGTTCCGGGCTTATAACCTACTTATTATAACCTAATACGTTACGGCCCCCGGAAACGGTCGTAAGTAGAAAACTAAAAATATTAAGTGGGTCGAGTCACCTAATAGATCACTAATTTACTGTTAGTAATCCAGTAAGTCGAATTATTAACTTATTAATAAAAATTTAATAAGTTAATTTAAGATAAATATATTCGTTAAAATTCGCAATTAAATAACAACAGCTTATAATATAACTTCGTTATTTAAGATCATTTTAATATTACGAATCGTAAATAAGTTATTTTTAATTATCTTAGGTTTTTACGATATTTTTATTAATATAAATTAATACGTTAAGGTTTAATCATTAGTGAATTAATTAAATTATTATACATTGTAAGTTTTTATTTAATAATGTTGTCAAGTTTTAGGTAATAATTCGATAACATGTTTATTAGTAAGTAATCCGCTTATAACGTTTCCAAAAGCAATATAAATTTTAATCATAAGAAATAGTAGCTTTTTTTACTTAAGAAGAAAGTTTTTCGCTGCTTAGATTCTTTAAATTAACGCTTAAATTAATTTAAACAAAATAATTTATAAGTTATTATAACGTTCTAAGTTATTTAAAACTTTTCTAAAACTAAGTACAATAGTTTCTTTTAAAAAACCTATTAATATTAATTAATTTGTTTAAATAGTTTTTAGTAAAAAATTTAAGAGAAATGTTAAAACGTTTTAAGTTAGGACTTTTCGATAAAAATTCTGTTAAGTTATAATTATTTTTAATTTAGTGCCGAGTATATTTAGGATACTTCCTAGTATAACGTATTATATTAACCTTTTAAATAGATTTTATAGCTAAATAGCTTTTAGATTTAGGAATTACTTCGGTCGAACTCGTTATAAGATAATATATTGCAGTACTTTTAAAACAATAAATATTGAAGGTAATATAATTTTATAATAATTACGACAAAAAGGATTTGTTTTTAGTTACGGTAACAGGTTAATCTAATTATCCTTTAAATTTGATTAGCGATAAAAAATATTAATAATTCAATTTTTTAAAAACTTACAAATAGGATTTAGAAGGAATTATTAAAAATAAATGGACTAAATTATTTAATTCATTATATCGTAATAGTAATAGAAATTTATAATTGATAAGATACCTACTAAATCTGTAATTCTAAAAGGAAAGATGATAAAAAGTTAAAATATACTGCTAATATTGATGCCGTACGATATTATGAAACTTTTTATAAAACCGTCGTTAAATTTATAAAAACTGACATAATTTAACCATAAGATATACGTTATATTAAATATTAAAATTTTAACGAGATAAACTATAAGATATTATAATGTAAAGAATTTAAGAAATTTCGATAATAAAGCCGTAAATTTTATTACTTACGGAATAATTTTAAAATGATTAAAGAAAAAGATTTCGTTACGATACGGTTAAAAGAAAGTTTTTCAAAATTATCGTACGAAAAAATATAATAAGGTTAAAAAAAAGCTAAAAGATCATTTTAAACCGGAATATAACAACGACGGAAATAAGAAGAAATTTTACGTTTATAATTATAAGATTTTAAAATATGGAATAAATTTATTAAAAGAAAGATAATTTTCTAAATAAAATAAAAATAAATCGAATAACAAATAATCTGGATAATAAAAGAATAATTCGAAACTTACTAAAAATGAACGGGAAGGATTTTACTTGAAAAATATAATTTATATGCTAAACTTTATATAATTTATTATACTTAAACTTAACGCTTTATTTATATAAAAGATAAATTGTATATTATTAAAAAATTTTAAAAATATAAAATTAACCATTCGATATTATTCGATAAGAAAAAAAGGATTTAAAACACTAATAAGAGTATTGCTATTTGTATAAATAAACTAACAAATAATAATGAAAAGAAATTAAACGAAAAATAAAAATGTCTAAAAAGAAATTTTTTAATTTTTTTTATTTTTGTAAATACCGATAATAATAAAAATGAGCTTAGAAAAAGTTTTACCTAGTTATACGATAATTAATTATCAATTTACATTGTTAACTAATAATTATCATTTATTTATAAAAGGAAAAACACATATAACAAAACTTTTAATAACTTATTTAAAACTTGTAAAAGAATTTATAATTTGATAGGGTATAGGATTACTATAATACGTTGAAAGAATATTAATAATAAAAAACTTAAAAGAGGTAATATAAAAAACACATTACAAAGTTAAAAAATAAAATAAAGTAATAATAGATAATTATTAAACAATTACAGTAAAAAGAATAATTAAATAAATGACTAAACTTAACCACTTTAACAAAATTTAAAATACGAAAACTATTTATAAGAAAACCGTAAGCTAATAAAACTTAAAAAGTTAATAAAAAGCTTTGAAAAAGCTTTAATAAAAATAAGGAATAATGATAACTTAATTATTTTAAAATGAAAATTAGAATATACCAGTATACTATTATATTAAAAAACGAAATTTTATTAGAAAATTATAGTACGGCCGAAATAATTAACTATTTTGAATTATTATAAAGATATAAAAAGAAAAATTTATTTAACAACAATAACCGAAGATAAATTATTTTTATATGATAACGGAAAGATTATACGCGACATTAATTATTTCGATAGTTTTATTTTAGAAAAAACAATAATAGTTAATTTCGATATTATTACGATAAAGAATTACGGTATAACTTTATAATTAATTAAAAAAATAACTAGATAAAGTTCGTTTCATAGTTTAACGATAAATGTAAAAAAGCGCTAAAAATTTTAATATTCTATTAAAAATAAGGATAAAAACCGGTATAAGCATACGATAAATATTTTTGTACTTATTAAAATAGTACATAAAGAATAAAATAGATATTATAAAGAAATTTAAGATACTATTATTATTCTTATTATTAAAGCGAAATTATAGAAGCTAAAAAACGATTTAGTAAATTTATAACTCGAAAAGGTAAAAATGTAATTAATATATTCTTATAATATTATAAGTATAAGAATTTATTTTTTAAAATAAACTCGAAACGAAATTACCCGAATATAACGAATAAGATTATAAAATTATCCTTAAATATAAAATCTTAAATAGGTTTTGCTTTATTTATATTTTTAACAAAACGAAGATATACGTAATTGAAGATTATTTAACAAATCGATTATACAAACGATGAATTTCACATTTAAAATTACTGGTAAGATACTTTATATTTTTATATAGTGAAAGTATTAAATATTACGATTAATTTTAAATTACTAATACTTTAATAATACTATTATACATAGTTAAATCTTATAATTTTTAATCACGAATTAAAGAATCGTTGTTACAATCATAATAATTTAGTATATTTAATTTTTAATATAACTTTATTAAAATAAAAAAGAATTATTATTAAAAGAATGAAACCTAGATTGAAATACAACTGATATATATATTTAATTTTCTATAAAAAATATATTCACGTATTTATAATTTTTAACAAATAATTAATTACACTCTTAAGTAATACTCTCTTATTTTTGTAATATATTATTTAACGATATTATTATTTTTATAAAAATAGAAAAAAATTAATAATACATTTATAAGCTAGTATAATTGTTATAAAACGCATATTTATTAATTAACGTAAAAAAGTATAAACTCTTTTCAGATTAGTTAATTATTACCAGATATTTATTATAAACCTTAATAAGATAATAATACTTTTAAATAAATTTAATATAAAAAAGAAAAAAATTCAAATAAACTTAAACAACTAAAATGTTATTTTAACAAACTAAGGAAATTATTACTAATAACTTAGTTTTTATTATATATAATATAAGTGGCTTAATTAAGTTGAAAAGTACTATATTAAATTACTTTTTATACGTAAAAATTAAAGAATCCTATAAATAAATAAATTATAACTTATCATTATTTTAAAAATTTTAAAGCTCCGAATTACGTTATGCTATTTTTAATAAAGAATTTATAATTCGTATTAAAATATTCAGCAAATTTAAACATTTCATAAAAGAAATTAATATTAAGTTATAGTTTATATAGATTATAAAAATTTTACACGATTTATTATTATAAAAAGCTTTATAATATACTAACTTTGTTATTATTTACTAAAAAGATTTAAAGCACGATTAAACCGACGTTTTAAAAAATGATGAAAGTTTTAAAAAAGGTTGCTTAATATTAATTATATAATAGTCGATAAAATTCGAGAAAGTTTTTACAGCTACAGTAAATTACGATTGTATGAGTAGTACCTTTAAATATATACTACAAAATTAAAACGTATAACGTCCCGGATAAATTTACGAGATGGATAAGCTTACGGGATAGTTTTTAGTACTCCGTAATAACAAATCCAAATGACTTAACCTGTTAGCAGTTAATGCTTTAAGGTGCTTACGGCTGGTGGGTTTAATTGCAAGATGCAGCCTAGGACACCCTTTATTTGGAAGAAGCTTTTTAAGTATGGATATAAATATGTAATAGGAGTTTAGCCCAGACAGTTTTAATTTAGATTTAATATTAATATTTAATTTGCGCCAGGTTACCGCATTTAATTACTGTAATTATTAATATAGTAATAATTTTCGGTTATTAATTAATATTTTAATATATTAAACGAAATAGTTATTTATAAAGTTAAATTAATAGAAAAATCGTGAGATTCTAAAATAAGTTATTTAATGAATAAAAAGTTTAACAGTTAATAATAACGAGCAAATAATAAATTCTCGGATAAGTTCCTGCTAAGCAAAACGGCTTATCCGAACCTTTATTTTTCTTTTCTTAGTAAGGATTTCTTTTTACGATAGAAATAATCCTTAGGACAAAGAATATTATAATAAGAAAAAAGTGGAACAAAAGCCTATATTAAATATAGTGGCAGGAAAAAGATTTACTTTCGAGACGTTTTTAAAAAGTACCTTATTATTTTAACAGCCGAAAAGCGACCGATATAAAATTTTTATCTGGAGATAACAAATTAATAATAGCTTAAATAAGATTTATACCTTTTTGGATACCAATATAAATAATATTAGACGCGACGTTAAGGTACGAAAGGATAGGTATTAATAGGTCGAAGATAAAGTTAAAGAATTAAAGCTTTAAAACGAATGAAATAACGATTTAATAAAACGTATAAATATTATAATATTACAGCTATTAAACGCGTAAAGTTTTAAAAGCTTACGTAATAACAAAAACTCGCGCAATATTAATATGTAACTGAAGGCGTTAAAAAACGCCCTACTTAAAGTTAAGGTAGGTGGTTCTAAGAAAGTACCTATCGCCCTGGAAAGCGATATAAAAAAGATTAACCCATTAAGAGAAGGCGAAACGAAACCTAGGAGGTGGTTTATAAAGAAGCCTAACCCCCTGGACCCCCGGAAAAGATAAAAAAGCAAGCTACCTAAGAGAAAAGAAGTGGTACGTAATAATTTTGATAATTCAAACAGTTTTTTTTTAGACTTGTCTAGGGGTCCTCTAAAGAAGAAAAAAGACCGCCATAGCTTACCTAGCAGCAATAGTTCCAGCAGCTTAAATAACCCCAGCGAGTTAGGCCTTAATCTAAAAAACTTTAAAAAGCCTAATAATAAAAATATTAAGCTACGCTAAAAACGTTTTAATTTCTCTTTAAATAAAAAGATCATTTAATACATTGAGCTAGTTAAAAACTTTAAAGTAACGCCTTAAACGTTATAATAAAAAAGATTAGTTACGTAAAAAATATATAACGAAATTATTACTAAAACTTATAAAAAACGCTTTTAAAAGTAATTACAAGTATTAAAAAAAGTACGAAAATATTAAAACCGTTCCGAAGAACTTACGTAACGATAGGAAAATCCTGATAATGATTTTTTTTTTTAAAAAAAAAACTTAACAAGGTTATTTACGACGAAGGAAATCTAATATAATTTATTATTAAATTTTAAAAATTTTTCCGAGAGATAAGAGGTTATAACATACGACCTAAAACGGAAGAACAAATTGCTATAATTTTTACCATTATAAAAGACCGCGTTAATAATTGATATAAGATTATTTAATTAATATTTCGGCAACTAAATTATTTCTTCTTATAATTAATCGAAAGCTTTAATAGTAAATTTTATAACCGATTTAATAAAAAAAGAATAATAACGGACGGTCAGTTAACGCCCGAAAAAGTAAGGGCAATAATACCCGGGATAATAAGCCCGCTTAAAATAAAGATAAAAAGTTATTTTGTTTTAATTATAGCAAATATAGGCATATGGCGAAGGATTACCCTAAATTATACGAGGAGAAAAACGGCAAAGATAAGAAAGAGAAGCGTAATAATTAACGTTAAGGTAATAATAATAGCAGCAGCAATCAAAATAACCGGAGCAATAACTTTCGCAACATCCGTAACGGTAATTAAAGCGAAAAATAGTTTATTTCTAAAAATCTAAAAAACCTATACCGTTTAAACGGAACAACTCTTAGGGCTTATATTAAGGATTAACAGTTTTAGAACTTTATACGGTAATGTAATAAAATAATTTAAAAGGCTAACACCGTAGCTTTAATGGTTAAAAACGCTAAAGTAATTAAAGTAATTAAAGTTATAATAGCTAATTGTACCGATTGTACAAAAATGAAAAACTTTAAAGGCCTTAAGTTATAAGCGACTTAAAGTCCTAAGCTGCAAAAAACCGATTATATTAAATTACGGCTGCAGGTAACCGAGAGCCTTAGGTTTTAAGCGATTAAACGCTTTAAAGTTACGAAGACCGATTACGTTAAAGTTGGGACCGTTAATAGCGTTAACAGCTTTGTTAAAATTAAGCTATAGGTAACTACGCGTATTAAGCTATAAGTGGCTAATTACCTTAAAACAATTAAATTTATAATTACGGACAGTATTATAGTGTTGTATATGTACTCCTTTATAAAAAATAATAAAAATAAATTATTTTAGGATTTAAGTGCGAACGTTAATATTACTAACAATATCGGCGATTTCGAAAAAAATTTAATATTAAATATTAAGTTTAATGGAATTTACATTATAACAAGTAAAGGATTTATAACTGTTATTTTTATCTATATTATAAAGTAGTTATTAAAAAGCCTTTATAGAAAAAATAACGAGGTTATAATAAAATATATGTTATATATTAACTATTTCCCGTTAAAAATGTTTTTTAAAAAGATATTTTACAAAAAAGAAGATTACCTAAATAGAAATACCCTGGTTGGCCTTAATGGGATTAAATTAACAATTATTAACGTTCCCCGTAAAAAAATCTTTTATAACTTTATAAAAAGCTAGAGCTTACTATTAGAGGCCCGGAGTCCTTAAACGATTAATAGGGATACGGGCTAGGGGGGCCATTTAATAAGGAAGACGGCGGTAACCTAGCTAACGACCTAAGAATAACCCTTTTAGAAGTACTTAGGGACGGTAAAGATTTTGTAATAAACGAAGTTATAAAGAAAATTATTTTTAATATTATTATTTTTACTATCTTAATATTAAACGATTAATTTAGATTATTAAAAAGTTTACGAGAATAAATTTAAATTTTAATAATGTAAAATCGTTACCTTATATAGCGTACGAGAAAAGAAAAATACGGAAAATACCGTTTATTAACTTATAGAATAAAGTAATATATATAAGAGAAATTATTTAATATAACATAAGTTTAATTAAATTTATTAATATCGAAAATAACGGTTATTTCAGATTTATTATAAACGATTTATTACGTTGTAAGAAGTATTACTTATTTAAGATTAAGAATAAGGTTTAAAAAAGCTTATGTACGTTTATTACGTGGATAATTAAACGTTTAAAAACGTTATTTTTAAATGCGGGGGGGTAAGAAACGAATAATGTAAATTTTACGTTTTAACGGTAGTAAAAAGTTTAGCGTAATAAATATTAAGAATTTTTATATAATAAAGGGTATTAAATTAATAATTTCCAGCTTTTATAACTAATATTAAAACGGAGTTGCGGAACGCGGTATATAATTTTTTTAAAACGAAATACGCGTAATTATAACGTAAATAAGAAGATTAATATATTTTTAAGATTTTGTAATAAAGGTTATAACGTATACCGTTAACCGGATAAGGTAATTAACGGTAAAAGATATAATATTAATTAAATATTTCGAAAGTACGTTCGAATTTAACTTTAAAAGGTTTTATAAGTTTAATAATAATTACTTTTAAATTTTTAATAGTAGATGTATAATGTCAATCGATAAAAATTATAAGATTAAGTTAAAAAAGTTAATAACTTATGGAGCAAACAAAGTATTGCTAAGTTATTAAGGTATATATAATTATAAGGTGTGGTTATTAAAGGGCGGCAAATTATTAATAATACCATATATTACTATTTATAAGAACTTAGAAAAGTTAGGATAGCTCTTTAGCCCGAAGGATATTATTCGATTATTTCCGCAGTCCGTATAAAAGCGTTTAAGATACGGTTAAAAACAGGGCGTTAAAGTGAAGAATAAGAATAATAACATTGTTTTAAAAGACGATACAGATTAGGAAATCAAGCAAATTAAACGTAAAAAGGAACGCCTAAAAAAGGTGATCCTTAAGCTATACGCCCTAAAAGCCCCGGACGAAGCCCTAAAGTTAATGCGTAAGCTAAAGCTGGTTTTAACTTAAAAGGGCGATAATCCGGATAATTACAACCCGTACCTTTTTTATTTCTATTTATTATTAACTAATACTAACGATAAAAACGGTTACGTACATGTTATAATAAACGACGGCCCGTTATTAAAAAAAGTAATCAAAGGTCCAAAACGTATAATATAGTTTAAAGCTATTTTTATTAAAATTAAAAAAAACCTTTAACACGGAACCTTTTATTTTACGGCGCGCGATAGGGCTTACGGGTACCTTATAAACGCCAAATAAATGTTAAGAAAAAAGTATACGTCCATAAAAAAGTTAAAAGAATATAAGGTCCGTATTTGCGCTAGGAGATTTACTTAACGAAAGGATATTAATTATAACGAAATAATAATTAATATTATAAAAGTTGCTTACTAAAAGATTTTGATAGCTTTAATTGCTATCTTGAACTAGTATATAATTTAAATCGATTTTATTGCTGCTTATTTAAACGGTAATTTAAAGAAAAATAATTATATAAAACTTTTTCCTATATTAAAAAAATATATCGACGTATATCCGGAAGATAAAGTGAAATATTAATTTTCTCTTAAGAAGGTTATTAAGTTAATAAACTTTTTATACGGCCTGAAGTAAGCCGGAGTTATTTAATAGGAAAAAATTAAAAAGATATTTACGAAATAAGGTATTCGTTTATTAATTTTAGATAACGCGATTTACCGTAATAACTAGTTAAGGGATGCTATCGTTTTGTACGTCGACGATTTCCTGCTTATAGGCCCTAACCTGCAGCGCTTAAAAAATGTCGCTAACGGGATTGCCGAGGACGTACTTATTAAGGATTTAAGAGATGCTAATTAATACCTGGGCGTACGAATATCTGTTTGGTACTTATTGAAAACGTTAAATTAGATTAAGAATAATATATTAAAAAGGCATTAAAATTACTAAAACTAAATAATATACGGAAATAATTTATATTATTTATTAAAAATTACTTATAATACGTAATAAGATACAAAGGCGTAATTCGTAAGGAAAATACTTATAAATACGTAAACCTTATAGTAAAATTTAACTTTTTTAAATATATTAATAAATCGAATATAACGTGTTACGACCTGACCAGTGGAGGACCTCGGAAACGGTCACACTAAGACCGAAACAGGATCCAAGTGGATCAAGCACGTGATCAGCTCCGAACGGCTCCCATGGAGCGCAAAGGAGCGAGATGCATTTAAGCGGAAGGCTCCGAAAGGCTCCCATGGAGCGCAAGGGGGCGCAACTAGGATATATACAGCCAGGAGCCATCAACTTGAACAGCATCAGCTTGCAATACAACTTCGTTACTCAAGACACCCTTGGTATTACGAGACGTGACTAAGTTATCTACTACTTCATTGCTCAGTGTCTCACAGTACCCTGCTAACATAAACCCGTCGACTTAGGTTTAATAGTTGGTTAATTAGCCTAGCCGTCACATAACGTTTATAACGTTAATTTGGGTTAAATCTATAAGTAACCTATTTTTAAGGCATTAGGATTATATTAAGCGATTGCCATAATACTTAAACAGCACTATAACTTTATCGTTTCGGTATTAGAAATCAAACGAAAAATACCCGTATCGGAAATATAACGACCTAAACTTATTTGGAGTAGTAAATATAACTTTTATAAATAATAGCGAATCGACGAAGTCTATAATAGGTTACGTATTTTTTATCATTAAAATACCAGTTTTGTAGCTTTTAAAGTTATAAGGTATTATTATTAAATATACCATTAAAGTAAAATACGGAAGGGCGGGAATAGTTACAGCTAAGGTTACCGGGATTAGAAACTTTTTAACGGAATTAAAACTTATACTAAAATGCTTCATTTTTATTTTAAAAAATAATATAAGTGCGCTAAAATAAATAATAAAGATATAAATAACCTAAAGGAAACGATATATTCGGCTGGAATATTATTACGTCCGATAGGAAATATAAAAATATAATATTTATTTCTAATACGTTAAAAATAAGAATAACTTAGCAAATAAGTTTATAAAGCCCTCGGATAAGGTTAATTTCGAAAAATTTATAGCGAATATAGGATTCAAAAAGATATAAGCATTTAAAATTAGTTAATATTAAAGTTTAATTTCTTAATAAATTCAAATTTAATTAATTATTTTCGAGGATTTAATAGCCGAGATTACTTACAGCAAAAGGGCGTGTTAGTAATTAATGCTTTAAAGTATTTACGGCTGGTGGGTTAGGCTGTAGAATGCAGCTTGGGATACCTTTTATCTAGAAGAAGCTTTTTAAGTATGGATTTAAGTATGTAATGGGAGTTTGGCCCAGACGGTTTTAATTTAGATTTAATATTAATACTTAGTTTACCCCAGGTTACTGTATTTAATCACTGTAATTCCTAACATAACCATAATATATCCAATTAATTCAAATCGACGGTATTCTTTTTCGCTAATTATGTTTATAGCTTTTTACCAAATGTACGTATTATATAAGGCTTAGTGCGAACGCCATATTACTATTCCTTTCTGTCAACCTTTATACGACCGATTAATTTTTAACGCGTTTAAACTAATATTACCCTTATTTCGAAAATATTAAAACCGACTAATAAAAAAACGATTACCGACCGAATACTCAACCTATATACGCGGACGTTTTTTATCCGGCTTTGATACGTAAAAGAATTCGCAAAATACGTCGTATTTAAAAGTTAAAAGGCGCGTTACAAGGCTGCGGGGTAAGGCTGCAAGGTTTTATTTTAAGGCGCGTTAAAAGGCGCGCTAAAAATATGTCAGAAACGCGTCTCGGTAATATAAAATTTATCAGAATAATAATTCGATTTTATTATAAAATAAAGAATTTTAAATAAAAAAACTATTCTTATATACGATAAATAAAATTTTGAACCGTTAAAAAGGTGGTAATAGTAAAAAAGCGTTATTAATAATTATTAATAATAAACGTTGTATACGAATTAAGAAAATAGCAATATAGCGTTCGCAACAAACCTTATATAATACGTGCATTTATTAAAATGCTATAAATATAATTAGCGAAAAAGAATATTGTCGATTTAAATTAATTAAATATATTATAGTTAAGTTATTTAGATTTGCTATTACAGAGTGCTAAAAGCCATCCCCTAAGTTTGTTCATCTCGTAAGCTTATTTGGAAGGTTAATAAAAGTTTATCAAAAAATAAAAAAACCGATAAGATATAGATTCTAACGAAATACTAAAAGGATTTAATGAAAAATATATATAAATATTAATTATACGGATATCTAAGGATTTATAAAACGTTGAAACGTTTTTAGTACGTTTATTACTTTTTATAAAAACAAATATAATATAAAAATATTACCTTAATATAACGTTTAGGTTAAAGCAAAATACGATGATATAAGCCGTACGAAAAATTATAACCGTTATTAATCGCAAAGCGATTATAGGATTTAACTGCGATAAAATTTATTATTAAACTTTTTTTATTAAATAATTGAATTACGGACATATATTACGATAACGTTTTCGTAATCGTCGACAGGTTTACGAAATTCTCTTCTTTTTTTCCTTATAACGAAAATACGAACGCTAAGTAGATAGCGTATATTATAATTAAAAGTATTTTTAATATATCTGGATTATTATACGCAAATGTTTTAAATAAGAATATTACGTTTGCCTTCAAATTTGAGCAAAGTTTAATAATTTAAATCGGCTTAAATTATAGGTTATTAAATATTTTGGGATTACAAACCGACAAATAAATAAAATATTAAAATTAAAAATTAAAAACGCATTTACGATATTATAATAATAATAATTAAAATAACTAAATTAAAAAGTTATTAATAATTTAATTAACTTATATTATTTATTATTGCAACAATATTAAATCGATTTTCTTCATAGCTAATTTCGGTTTTACGTTAAAACTTTAAAACCAAATATAAAAGAAAATCCAGTTAATATTACAATTTTTTTACGTTAAAACAATTTAAGCAATTATATACCGCATTAAAAATAAAACAATATTATAATTAAAAACGGTTAAAAAAGCAACTTTTTCAAAAATGGAAATAGTTTATTTAATTATAAAAAACATCAAAATTAAACAGCTAAATTGGAAGCTTAACTTTAAATATATTAATTTGTCCAAAATTATTCAAAACAAATTTAAAAAATAATTACTAATTAAAGTTAGTATTTAAAATTAATCTCGACCTAATTTTTAAATATTTTTACTAAAGTTAATAATAAATATGATCAAAATATATAACAATTAAGCCGATATAAAAGTGAAAAATAAAGATATATACGAAATGAAAAGATTTCTTAATATAAAAAAAATCAACGAATTTAACCAAATATCTAATAAAATAAAATAAACTCAGAAATCCGTGAAAAGCCGTATAAACGTCTAATAATTATTAGAAAAAATTATACTGGAATTAATAAAACCGTCGGGGATAATAACCTTTTAATTTATATTATCTAATAAAATATCCTAATTTACGATGTTTTAATTAATTACGTTTATACATTTTAAAACTTATACGATTATAATAAAAAAACTCGTTATCTTATTTATTTAAAAATTTAAAAATATAATTATTTAATTTCGTACTCTTAAATTAATAATATTATCGCTAACGACATATATCAAAAAGACGCGTTAAAATTTTGACTAAAACTTTTTTATTAACTAAGTCTTTATTTTTAAACGTTAAACTTCCGTTATGTAACAGTTAATTATAATAATAAAAATATTAATACTATTATAAAATCGACCGCGATAAATATATTTACAATAACGCGAACCCCTTTTTATTATTCTATATTAAAAATATCGTACGAAGTTAAAAAAAAAATATAACGTCGAAACTTTCTATTTTAATTCGATTAATTACTAAAAATACGTTAAACGGTTTTAAGCGATCAACGGTCAAAAATACGAAAAGCTATAATAAAAGTTAACAGAATATTAATTAAATTAAAATTTTAATAACAAAACTTTTTTAAAAAAAAGATATTGTATTATAACCCAAGACGTTACGTCTACCGGAAACGGTCATAAATAAAATATTAAAAAGATTAAATAAATCGAATTACGTAATAAATTATTAACTTATTAATAATAATATAATAATAAGGATTACTAACTTATTAATAATAATTCAATAAGCTAAATTAAAATATATATATTCGTTAAATTTCGTAATTACATAATGATAACTTATAATATAACTTCGTTACTTAGGATATTCTTAGTATTATGAGACGTAATTAAATTATCTTTTATTACCTCAAATTCCTACGGTACTCCTGCTAACATAAACCCGTACGTTTAGGTTTAATAGTTGGTTAACTAGCCTAGTCGTCATATTGCTAAAAGTTAGGATAATAAGCGTATAAATTAAGGTTCTGTAAGCAGATACGGTAGATTTGTTGTTAGAAACAAAGGGCTTTGATTTGTGGCCCTAGGATTGTAGGGATAAAGCAGAAAGCAGCTATATGTGGCTGCTCTTCCACCTAGATTGTTGATGAGAAAAGTTAGACAGGAATTAAGATACCAAACCTACAAATCAAGTGCAACATATCTGCCGATATGGTAGCATTTTCTGGTTCCGTTTTTTGGCACAATTAACACCCCGATTTAACCGTTTTGTATTACATTTGAGGTACCCTTCCGGAATAAGAAGAAGGGAAGGTTTGGAACGGCAAGTTCGGCGCGAAAGGGCGTTTTAAAGTAAGGAATATTAAGAAACCCCAGCCTTAAGAAAAAAAACGTTACGGGTATTTTCGAATCTTTTTAGGTAAGAAAAAAGCGTTTACTTAAAGTAATAACCGTAACCGATTAAAAGCAAAAATTTATTAATATGGTAACGGTTAAAAAAAATTAAAAAAGATTGAAAAAAATTTAAAAAAGAAATTAACGAAAATTAAGATAACGTTTAACAAAGTTATAACGTTCGGAAAAAATATAAAAGGTTAACCGGAGGATTTCGATTTGGAATAATTAATAAAAATAATAATAAAACTATATATTTAAATTAAAAAAATTTTAAGTTTAAATTAAGCGAAAAAAATCGTTTGCGAAATAATAATAATTAGGAAATATAAAAAACGGTTATTTAGGTAATTTTTATAACGGTTAAATACCGCGATGGTAATCGGCGAAATTTATCTAAGTAAATAAAATTAAGTTAACTACCGCGATTATTATTAACGTTAAAAAAAACCTTATAATAATCGTAATAAAATTTACGAAAAGTACGGAAATAATTAAAGTTTTAAAACGTTCGTACGGAATTAAAAATATCGATTAAAAATAAACTTTTAGATTTAATTATAATTTATTAAAAAAAATTATTTTTAATTATATAATTAATTTCAAAAATTTAATACGGCGGTATAATAAAATCGATATACTTATTAACGTTAATTAGCAAATTATTATATTTATTAATTCGATTTAGGATTACGATAAAATTATTTAAAATAGGCGAATAAAAGTACTATTTCGTTAATATTTAATTATAACGGTAAATTAAATATACGATAATTGTATCGCCGAATTTCGAAGTAAAAATACGAAATAATCGGAAAGAAATACGTATAACGCGAAATAATAACAATAAGATAAGCTTATTTAAAATAAAAACGGTTAATTACTTTATTTTAAATATGATAAATACGAATATATGGCGAAAAATTACCCGAAATAAAAGAATAACGGAAAATATAAGGTTGAAATAAATAAGGTATATTTTATCCCGGAAGGATTTAAAGATTTGTACGGGCCGGACGGAATACCGAACGGAATAATTTTTTAATAATTTAAAGGCGGTAGTAAAATTTTAAATAATTTTATAGTAATCTTAAAGCTATAAGAGCGTATAAGCAGATACGGTAAATTTGTTATTAAAAATAAAAGGCTTTAATTTGTGGCCCTAGGATTATAGGGATAAAGTAGGAAGTAGCTATATATAGCTGCTCTTCCACCTAAATTGTTAATGAAAAAAGTTAAATAAGAATTAAGATATTAAACTTACAAATTAAGTATAACATATTTACCAATATGGTAATATTTTTTAGTTCCGTCTTTTGGCATAATTAACATCCCGATCTACCCGTTTTATGTTATATTTAAGGTACCCCTCCGAAATAAAGAAAAAAGAAAACTTAAAACGGCAAACTCGGCGCGAAAAAACCTTTTAAAATAAAAATATTAATAAGTTCCGGTTTTAAAAGAAAAACGTTACGAATATTTTCGAATCGTTTTAAGTAAGCAAAAAATATTTACTTAAGGTAATAACCGTAATAGATTAAAAGCAAAAATTCGTCAGTACGGTAATATTCGAAAAAACTAAAAAAAACTGGAAAAACTTAAAAAAAAAAGTTAACGAAAACCAAATTAACGTTTAATAAAGTTATAACGTTCAGAAAAAACGTAAAAACCTAACCGGAAAATTTCGACTTAAAATAATTAATAAAAATAATAACGAAATTATCGAATAAAAACAAAAGTAATAAAAAATATATACCTAAATTAAAAACTCTTTAAATTTAAATTAAGCGAAAAAAATCGTTTACGAAATAATAATAATTAAGAAATATAAAAAACGGTTATTTAAGTAACTTTTATAACAGTTAAATACCGTAATAATAATTCGGCGAAATTTACTTAAATAAATAAAATTAAATTAACCGCCGTGGTGTTATTAACGTTAAAAAAAACCTTATAATAATTATAACAAAACTTACGAAAAATACGAAAATAATTAAAACTTTAAAACGTTCGTACGGAGTTAAAAATATCGATTAAAAATAAATTTTTAAACTTAGTTATAATTTATCAAATAAAAAACCCGTTTTTAATTATATAATTAATTTTAAAAACTTAGCACGACGGTATAATAAAATTAACATATTTATTAACGTTAATTAATAAATTATTATATTTAGTAATTTAATTCGGAATTACGATAAAGTTATTTAAAAAAGGCGAATAACAAAATATTTCGCCAGTACCTAATCATAATAATAAATCAAATATACGGCGATTTTATTACCGAATTTCGAAATAAAAACACGAAATAATCGGAAAGAAATACGTATAACGTAAAACGATAACGGTAAGATAAACTTATTTAGAATAAATACGGTTAATTATTTTGCTTTAAATATGATAAATACGGATATATGGTAAAAAATTACTCAAAGTAAAAAAATAACGAAAAGCGTAAAGCTAAAATAAATAAGGTACATTTTATCCCGGAGGGATTTAAGGATTTATACGGGCCGGACGGAATACCGAACGGAATAGTTTTTTGATGGTTTAAGGGCGGCAGCGAAGCTTTAAATGGCTTCATGGCAACCTTAGGGCCATAAGGGCGTGTAAGCAGATACGGTGGATTTGTTGTTGGAAACAAAGGGCTTTAATTTGTGGCCCTAGGATTGCAGGAACAAAGCAGGAAGCAGCTATATGTGGCTGCTCTTCCACCCAGATTGTTGATGAGAAAAGTCAGACAGGAATCAAGACACCAAACCCACAGATCAAGTGCAACACATCTGCCGACAGGTTCTAACTAGCTGGTTATCGAGGTGGCAGAGGCCTATCTATATACATAACACTGACAGAGAGATATGTCACTGTACTTGTAGCTAGACCTTGGCCCTCACTTTAACACTTCGAAAAGATAACGGCCGTTTCGAAGCCCTGGAGAAGATGCTCTTCATCAATGCCGTACATACCCCTGCGCTTGAGGGACTGCTCCAACTCGCTGTTTTCGGCCACACCGCCGACCTCCAGAACCATGGTAAGCACGAGAGGATAGCTCCCTTGTTGGCTGAAAGCCGGTGTCGGGCAGAAGAATTGAGGTAACTGTTAGCAGCGTAGTTGTTCTGGGTTGGGTTTCCGAGGACGCAAAAACCGAGCTTGCCATAAGGAAGAAGTCAAGCGGCTGGTCGGCAAGCATTGAATCCAGGTTCGCGGCACCCAGTATCTTAGGATCAATAGCTGTCTTTCAGTTCTCGTAGGTCGTGGTTTGGAGGAGACCATCCTGTCGATGCGATGTTAGTCACCGTTACCTGGCTTATAGCTGTGGCCATCTTAGGCTTCGTGGCCGGTCGATATCTCAAGCAGAAGGTGTCTCGAGAGATCTGCATGAACAGTGGGAAGACCTGGTTAGAACATTCGCTTTTAAGTAATTAATTGCCTTAGTATTTGGATTGTGTCTAGTGTTGGCTTATTCATAAATCGTGCTAGGGCTATTTATCAGCATTCGAGAGTTAGCATTGAGAATTTCTTTGACGGCGAGTTGGATAAATAGCATTCCGGTCACGTAACGTTTTAAGAATGGTCACCTCACCTTGTCATAACCTGAGGAGCAATTAGAGTTCACTACAATTTTAGCCTGGGAGATGCCCACTGATCCATAGAACCTTATCAGCTATAAGCAGACCTCAGAAAGAACCATACGTTTATTGTCAAGAAAATGAAAACGGTTCTAAATCTCTCTACGTAAAGACAATTATGGGTATTCTGGGCCCTTACCTCAACCTACGTTGAACTTGAACACGCGTACTCCAAGAACCGTGGTCCGCCTTAGGAGGTTTCAGCTCAATGCCATCCACTGCGCTTACCTATTAGCGTTCTCCTTGTATTTCTCGAGCCTACCAGACCAGTCCTGGCCCCATGTCGTATCATGGGTAAACAGGTGAGTGTTATCGACGGAGGACGGAGTCTCAGGTTGGACAGTGGACGTCCTGCTGATTGAACCAGCTCCCTTGATCGTGGAACCTCCGCCTGGGACAAGTCAGTTGTTTGTACATAGGGCTGACTGGAGGCTTACTAGAGCGGGAGTGGCCCTGAGGCGAGAATCTCTCTGCTAAGGGGTTTAGAGGACCTGACATCTTTGAGTTTTGATTATCACTTTGCAAATTCGTAGTATCGGCTACATAATACGGAAATAGCTTGAGAGGTACGAGGATGGAGAAATGACGTCGCCGGGTGGTATTTATAGTATTGGCGTCCTATCCAATGAGCAATAGACGTGTAGGCTTTGCCCATGAACGAGTCACTACTCATTTAGCTGTCGAGAAAGGAGTCATGCTGCTCTCCGCGTCACTCAGCCGTAGGCTATCATAGGTCATGAAAAATGAATCATCAGACTCCAGTATTTATTACATCGTCATCAGATAGACTGAGTGTTTCCATAGGCATTCATCACATCATGAAGTGGTGCGACAGGCGTCTCGTACGACCATGCCAAATACACACAACCCATCCGTTGAGACATAGGTGTCACTGTCTTCGAGGCCTTCAATAGAATCAAAGGGCTACTTGCGACTTCACATATGGGAAGCCTTTAATTAATACGATGATATATGGTTACATGGTCGGGTGGGTGTTCGGCATGCAAACTATTGAAACACCAGATTGCCGAGAAAAATAGACCTCCTCTGGAGGGGTAAATCAACTAATTGAGTATACAATCTCTGCATCTCGTCCACGCCATAACACTAAGAATATCGACTCAGCTGAATGGAAAGACAGCAGCCTATTCTTTCCCTTACAGCCGAGGGATCTGTTTCGGGACTATCGATATAGGAACGACTCAAGACGCAATCAATTTCTGGCTTGAACATCTTTGACTCTACCCAAGCCTTCCCTTTGCGTAGTCGTCCATCGGATACACACCGCGCGCCTTCCCGTCCTGACGCTCCCCAAGCGTGACGAGAGCCTCGCAGGGAGCGAGCAAGGGCCTGGGAAACGCGTAGCCCCAGTCAATTCTCAGCCGCGGACAAAGCCGCCTGGACCCAGCGCTCGACGTCACTCGTCATGGCGAGCTTCCCAGGAAAGATCTCGCTGAGGAGCAGGTTAGCCCAGGGGTTCCCCATTTCATTTAGCTTGCCCTCGATCAGTGCCTTCATGTGGAGGTTGCCCTGCCGGCCGAGGGACCGGAGGATAAGCCCCCACTTCTTGACCCCCCTTAGCCCCCTGGATCGCACCCCGCCGGAAGCTCTGCATCTTTTCATATCCGTACATGTCCCGCGTCAGCTTTCGTAAGTAAGGATCATATCAGTAGGCCGGGATTGCTGGGTTGTAATTTATGATGCTTTCGAGATGGAAGCGGCCGAGTGGATCGATTATACCCGAGGTTCTCAAATAGGGACGAGGTCCCGGAATGGAGGTCGTCTCCACCATGACAGCCACGCGATACAGACTCACGTGACATGGATCTCATTGGGGCTGAGTAGATCCAAAGAGATTCGAGAGACCCTCATTAGTTGCTCCCGCCTGGCCATATGGTGCAGTGGCCAGGCGCCCGGTTGTGCATTAGCCGTGATGGGCGACGAAATAGGGAAGGCTTCATCGCAGAGCCCGACGAAAATGAGGGCTTTTTCTCCACAATCCCTATTCCTGCGAGTTGTTTCCCTTAGAGTTTCCCTTGCCAGCGGATTATAAATATCTCCCCGACCCACACCTAATCCGATGCATAACCGAACGGCTACTGGAACGGTATGCAGACCGGAGGGCTACGGACCTAGGTGTTGAATATCAATTGGAGGGTTTTCCGACCAAATCGTGCATAAGGACTGACTAAAACATCTGGCAGCGCCGACGCTAACCAGCATGGTACCGCAATAGCGTGGATTGGCACGTGAGCGGAACCGACTCTATGTATTAGCTGATACCTCCACAAGCTTGCGATGTAATGGGCTCTGGGAGGCGTGGTTTGCTCTAAGAATGGTAAATGTGTAATACTTCCTCTCGAGGCTGGGGACAAGACATCGTCGTGTATGCCTACCTACTTACCTACAGACATCCATCTATCCACCAGGCAAGGTTTCTCCACATTTTCTCTTTGTTCCTTATTTACGATTTCCTGGCTACATACGTGATCGTGAACGCAACTGGCACCCAGACCAGCGTGACTGCCCGGCCTCTCCTCAAGGCCGGGCCAAGGTCCACGGCCTCGTCCAGAACCTGTCCGCGCCGACGGCGCGCCGGCTAGAAGAGCAAGGCGCGAAGCTCATCAAATACAGCGGCTTCGGCGACCTTGCCGCCATCGGGGAGGCGGCCCGGGGCGCCAAGGGCGTCCACTTCAACCTGATGCCGCTCCCCGACATCGGAGAGCGCGCGCGCGCGACATCATCCGGGTGTGCAAGGAGGGGAGCCTCGAGTCCCTCATGACGGGGACGACGTTCTGGACGGCGGACCGCGGCGAGTGGGACGAGCAGCCGTCGCCGGACCCGGCCCTGGTGGGCTACTACAACACCAAGGAGCAGATGGAGCGGGCGGCGCGCGAGTACGGCATGCGGCACGTGGTGATCCTGCGGCCGGGCATGGATCCACTCCAACATGTCGAAGCAGCCCATGGGGCGGATCATCTTCCCCGAGCCGTTCGAGAAGGTGGAGCTCGCGTTCCCCTACAAGTCCACCGCCGAGGGGGTCCAGCTACGCCACATCGACGAGGAGGACATCGCCGCGTTCGCGTCCGCCGCGTTGCTAACTCCGGACAAGTACGCCGGCGAGGAGATCGAGCTCAGCTGCGAGAACCTGACCGCGCGGGAGATCGCGGACACCATCGCCCGCGTCGCCGGGTGCGACGACATCAAGTTCCGCCGGAGGGCCCCGGAGGAGACGGAGGAGTTCCGGGCCAGGGAACCCAGTCAGATCTTCCTCCTCTGGGCCAGCCGCCAGGACCTCTGCCTCGACGGCAGGGCATTCCAGGAGAAGTACGGAATACACCTCACGACGTTCGAGGAGTACGTGCGGTGGGAGAAGGAGACGTTTCTGTCGCTGATCCCCGCCGGGAAGTAGTCAGGATACCTAACATGGAATGTCCATGCATGCATTCAAGCACTTGCAGATACCTAGTTAACACCTACGATATAGCGGCTCCCCTACCTACCTAGATCTGACAGGCTTCAAATTAAATATAAAGACGGTATTTTAACGTTGTTAGGAGTATCCGGAAGATTGTATTATGATTCTATTCCTTCAAGAAGTTCAAGCAGGCATAATCACCTGCCCAGGGTAATGCCCCAGACATCTTATACATCCTGTATATAGATTGGGAGCTTCGCGCTGGGCCCTCGCTCTTTCTTTTCCCTTCCTTCTTTGCCGGAGAATCAGTAGATGCACCGGTATCTCTACATGCTGTCGCAAGCACGAGGTGACGAAAGAATGCGTTCTAAGGCTCCAGAGGACCGTTGCGCCCCAATTTCTGTGCAAGAAAGTTCGCAGAGGCCACAGACGCCTCGGCTATGGAGGCAACTAGCTTTTGTTCACCCTCAGCCAGTCCGTGCTTCCAGTCTTCGCTGCGAATACATTTCAACCAGGCCTCTCGCCGGGGATGCGGCACGATGATGTCATCCATCCACCGCGTGCTTCTGCCACCGCCGAGAATCTGCAAGGCCCCCATCATAGCTATCCTGCCGCCGAACTCGAAACTCTTGACATCTGCCTCAAGGCCTTCGCTCCGGAACCACGCGTCGACTCGTGCCGATCTATTGAAGACACACCGGAGAGCCAAGTGTATGGCGAGAAGCGCTACCATGCTGACGCCGTCCCAGCCCTTTTGCGCCGCCGCGAAGGTCATGGCGACGAGCTGAAGCAGATGAGCGGACCAGAACCAGGATGCCGCCGCGCGAGACCAGGCCCCTTCGGGAACGACGATCATCGGCTTGTTGAGCAAGCTGTCCACCACGCCGCGGTCTCCGGTGAAGAGGTTCCACTCGGTGGCATTCTGATGCGAGGCCAGAAGCATGAAGGCGTCGTGGGACTCGCTGTTGACGAGGTAGGTGGACGGCCGCCGTATCTTGACGGACCAAGCCACCACCTCGGAGATTGCGCTCGTGAGCACGAGGGCAGTTGTCCCGTACGCGCCCACAAGGCTTAAAAATACTGCCAGGCTAATCGTGGCGAGGAAGCAGACCGCCCAGTACAATTCCGAGGTGCGCAATGCGTCGAGGAACCCTACAAAACCCGGGCACTTCCCCTTTCTCTCCGTCCTCGAGAACCGAAAGACATGCAGCACTTGATGCCTCCTCAACGGCGGCGGCGTCGTCGTCTTGCTGGTGCTTTCAAAGCTGCTTGCTTCCGATGCTTGGCGGGACTGGATCGTTGCAGGTAGCCGCTCGGGCACCCTCTGAATAGGTGCTGTCGATCGCGATAGGAGGTGCGAGATCACAGCCGAGCTTACGGCGCCGTTCGCGCACGGGAAAACGCTCCCCCACGAGACATCCCACTATTGATAGGTTACAACAAGGGAAATGAATGAGCGGTGCCGTTTTCCATTGCAAAAGAGTCAGGCAAAAGGAGAAACGGTTTGGTTGCGGGCCTTTCCTTCGCCTCCACTCAAAATCATCGGGATAGGTACGGGGCGCCACGGCTTAGGTATTAAAACAAGTGAGAAATGCGGTTTGCTATTAACTTACTACTGTGCGACTTGAACCTCCCCTGGTGCTGGCGTGATCCAGGAATTTCGTACCCCCCGTCAGCAACCGCGAGTGCGCCGAGAAGGTGCCGAGGCTTGGAAACAGGCCGATGGGAAGGCGGCCCGAGAGCGCGACCTCGCCCGTGATGATGTAGTCATTCCGCTGGCCCGCGAGGTGCGTGACGAGAGGGAGGAGGGCAGTCCACTCGGCGACGATGTTGGGGAGTGGTGGACCGCGAATGAAAGAGGCGACTCCTAAGGATCCTGTGCGAGCCTCATCGGGAGACGAAAAGAGGTCCGATGACATGGCGTGATGTCAATCTTCCTCCGAACGTATTTTTGTTATTCTTTCCTTCTTGGCCGTGGGTCTCCTAACCTGCAAGGCTTTTCTTTTTTCTTAGGTCTTTGTGTTGCAAAAAAGACGTCGCTATTGCTTTAGTGGTAATAGTGCTGTTTATACGTGGCACTTTCTGACTATCATACCGTACTCCTTTGGATCAAAGTGTTGAAATACGAAGATGCCAGAATTTCTGGTAACTCCACTTTTTGCCGAATTTTATCACAAAGTGGCAGTATCACGGGCTTATACTTCAGTGAGAAGTAGGCACATATCAAGCCCTGCCCTCCAGACCACCTGTCGGCCGTTCGTGCGTCTCGTTGCATGTATCTGCACTTACTACAAATAGAACCTGAGGCTGGGCTGGATATGGCTTATGATTGGTGAGGGTGAGTGGCTGTGCCTGCGCAGTCTCAATTCTGTCTTACCTCAGCTAGCTCAGGGCCTCCCTGGCTCGTTTCCCAATGTACTAGTTAGTGTATTAGGGGTTCCTGCAACGAATACCTACCTGGTAAGTAGGCTTTGCGATGCTCGCTTTATAAATACGTATTGGAGATCCTAGGAGCCTTCGCGAAATTTTAACACTTGGGTTTTTATTTTTACAGATTCCATCAGTTGTCTAGGTAGGTAGGTAGGTGGACACGTACAAATGTGGTGGAGTACTCTGGTCCCCAGGCTGCATATAAGGGCCTACGGGACCGCATCAGATTGAAATACTTATGCCGCTCAAAAGCGGCGGAGCTTTTGTCCACCATCCTCCAAATGACACGTAAAACCTTTACAACCTTGGATGCTTACAGAACTAGGCTACGAGCACCCTTCCTCCATGTTTTTATTTGGTACAGCGTGTTGTTACTGTCCAAACCATGTCATTAGAAGAATCTTATACGTCCTACTCAGCATCTGGAACTTTGGACCGGTTTACCAGCCGAAATGAAATCCGCAACGTACTACTCCGCGACTTGCAACCCTGGTCTGATCCGGCGAAAGTCTCTATTACGAAGTTACGATGGACGGATAAATTCAACTCAACTTTCCTCGTAAATAATACCACGGGCAAAACATGTTTCAAGATCTTATCGGTCGAAGAGCACAAAGAGCTGCTTTCTAAAGAAGCAGCGAGTCTATATCATGCGGCGTCGGACCACCAAGACCATGTCTCAAAACTGGAAAAAATATTCAATAAGCTATTCACATGCGAATTCAGAATCCAGTCTGATGAGCACCAAACAACCCTCATTGATCTCGTCTGGTCATTTCTACAGCGAATGCCTGCATGCTGCCCTGAGCTTCCTGAAGCGCTCGACCTTATACCCTCATCGTACTTCAATGGAGAAACGAAATCCTGGGGTCACTTGAGGGTTTCATCCCTAGTACATACAAACCTAATCAGACTATTGCTCGACCATGCACTTGGAGTGCTTTACCGATGTGGCGACGGAAGTGCAGGCACATCGGCTCTCCAAAATGGCCTGAATGATATTGGTGGACTCGTCGATTCGATTGCACTCGGGAAGCTCGCCGATTCATCGCAGTCCAACCCTATGCTCTGGTCTATCGTACGGTGCTACCTCTGGAGCTTCTGGCAACGCGCCAAAACCTTTCACCATTTTGCCTACGTGAGAAGCAAGCTGGTAATTCTGAACCGTCTACGGGAATGGCGTATAGGTGATCTTGGTTACGAATATGGATTTGACCTGCAATTTTCGCCCTCGCCGGGTACTACACTTCGGCAGTTATCCCGAAAAGTGGCGCAGGCTGATGCAAAGGCAAAGAACGTTTGTAATTGGACATTCGAACTTCTTATAGGCCAACCCATATGTTACGGCCTCGACTTCCGACTCTTCCATGAGAGATATACGGCCATTCTTGGGCAAGAGCCGGGGCGCTGTCGCCTAGACTCATCGGAAGTCTGCGATGGTAAGCACTTCAAAAATTGCCTCAGATACTACGGGGCTAGAATTACGAATCAAGCGGCTCACGACGTCTCCTGCACTTATGCTTCTGCTTCAGAGCCACGTTTACTTTGGGACGAAGAATCGTATAGGTCAGTCCAGGGGGCTAGAGCTGTCCGTATTGATAGTGTAACGGATTCTAAGCTCAAATACTGTGCCGCTTCAAGTCTCACCTTGACTATTTCGCATGTATGGAGTCACGGGCAAGGTGGACGCCCCGAAGAGGGAATCAATCAGTGCCTACATTATCGGTATTGTACCATCGCGAAACGTTTGAATTGCAATTCCTACTGGCTCGACACGACATGCATTCCAGACAACCACAGACTCCGCAAAGAAGCTATTGCTCAGATAAACGGATTGTTCAGCTCGAGCCAAGTCGTACTCGTGTGTGATAGGGACCTAATGAAAGTTGACGTCCGCGAGTTAACAATACAATTAAAGGAGTCTATACTGGTGGCTTTGATTCTCTCCGACTGGAATACGCGGGCCTGGACTCTGTTGGAGTCAATGAGGGGTCGTCAGGCCATATATATTCTGTGTAAGGACAACCTGACCGTCAATTTAGCAGATCTCATGGTAGATCTGGCTGATAGGGGCCGGATAGACATTGTCGTATTTATATGGCAAATCTTTCATATGCTCCCTTCTAGGCCATATCGCAAACTACGCTCGGAGATCCGCTGGAACTTTCCCGAATACCCTATTTCAGATATGGGAGCTTGGTTAGGTTACCGGCCGGCAAGTCGTAGTGGGGACGAATTCGTCATCTGGAGTCTCCTTATTGACCCCCAAAAACCGCCTTACTCGGATCCAATTTCTTTCTGGAGAGGTCAGGTCGGCAGGTCTCTACACACTGGGTACCTCATGTCGAGCATCCCGCGACTTAAAGCGAAGGGCTTGAGCTGGGCTCCCGAATCTGCATTAGTTACCTCCATGGAAACTGCCAAGTCTACGGGTTTGATAACCTATAGAGCTAATAGCGCCAGAAATACCAATCTCGCTAGGATATCCAACAATGGCCTCTGGGGCGTCTGGCTAAGCCACGAGTTCAGATCTAGGATTTGGTCATTGAACAACAGAGGAAGCCCCCTGGAGAGGGAACTGAATAAGATACGGTCGCAATTCCTCGGCTGTTTCGAGTACGGACTTCTCTTAAGGCCCTGTCCTGCCAGATTCGAGGAAGTCAAGAGCTACTCTTTTGGACAACAGAACGAAGGCCATGAAGAGGGAGGAACTCTGGTCGCGGTTTGCGCGTCCAACAAAATAACACGGCTTTCTTTCGGGAAAGGTGAGCCCGGAGAGGTGTGGAAATCCCATCGCTGGATCTGGCGAGGGGTCTATGAATGGCCCGTTGACGTACCGCTTCCGGAGATGTCATCTGAACTGGATGGTTATGATAGGGTGTGCATTGCTTGAAGAAATCGTCGGAGTTAGCGCTCCTCAAAATAGATATTACGGTCCCTTCAAAGGCACCGATTGTGAACAGTGTTTGTTAAATCTAACAGGGGTCTTTTAAAGGATGTCCTGAGCTTAAATATATACCTTGGGGTCCCAAGAAACCCATCCCAACACTGCTGACCCCATAACGAGGCTCACGAGGCTTACCGAACATCACTAACCAAATTCTCACTGCAAAAGCTCTGGATATATGACGTGACCTTGGAAAATTTACTTCTTGAGAAGGTGGAAAGCACATCAGTCGATTTGCTCTGGCAAGACATGGTCCTAATGGCGCTGTCAGGGAAAATGGTGCACAGCGTGAAAGGCAGGAAGAAGTCTCGAAGGTAGGTAGCAGCATATAGATTAGACCAGCAACGCCTGCTTCCTCCAATATAGATGGAAGGAAACGGCCCTATATATACACCTATAACCCCTGTATAGCCCTTGTATAGCCCCTGCATAGCCCCTTTCTATAAGATTCCACTTTGGCACGTGACAGGCGCTGAGCCTCCGTTCGCTCCCAACGTCATCCGTACAAGTCTTTGCTCCGACGGAAACGGAAGACGATTTGGCGCCAAACATCTGGTTCGTCTTTTCGGCATATTCACGGGACGAGAAGCCGCGTCTGTACGACACTGCAGTAGATTGTCCGAGCTCGATAGGACTTGGATCAAAAGGAACGAGTGGCAGTTTCCGGGTATCGTGCGTTTGCAGGTACTACTAACATCCTTAAGCCGTATATCACAGTCACATCCTTGGTCATTCTCGTACACAGCGTGAGTCCGCTTTGATAATGACAATACATCCCAAATTTACCGAAAGCGGCGTGGGCGTCTCTGCTGACTCAGCCTCCGGCCCATGTTCCGGCCCCACCCGGAAAACCCCGGGTTTCGAAGGAATACGGAGCGAGCGACCCTGCTTGTCCCACCACGAGAGACGCCGCTCTACTTTATATACTCCCCCCTCTGCGGTCCTTTCCACCCCCGCTCTCTGACGCTGCCTAATCTGGCTCTAAGCGCCTGGGCCATGGGACCTATTCGTTAATAAGGCGGTTTATAGGTTTACCGACTGCATTTTTTCCCTAGCTAATTATTCGCGCGAATAATACGGTTAATTTATCCTGCCAGTATTAAAAAATTAATAACTTTTATACATTTAAATTTAAAGGTGTTTTTTA